>OY720465.1:23827267-23869767 GCA_963082715.1 Harpalus rubripes
GCTCTGAAAATACCACCTGCATAGTTAATCCCAAGCCAGACAAGAATAATTCATCTAAAAATTCGTACATTGCTGCATGTCGAACACGTGAGTATTTAATTCATTATTCGCATTATCTATTATTACACAAAAACCTGTTCTCTGTTTCGGAATAATAATGGCATACTCCAATACCAGGCAAATTAATAAATACAAATAATATAAAACACCCGTTTCAGAAGGCTATGTTCGTACGCGTGTTGTGCCTGAATATCAAATTCGTACTATACAGTGTCCCATACTCTATGTTCAGTGTAGAGAAGATAGCCAATGTTATTCTTATGGACGTTTTCTGTACCATGTTGCCAATTTTTCAATGTAATGTAATATTGAAACATTCATAAATTTTAATTGCTATACCAAAATTAGTTAACACTGTACAATTTAAATTTTATGAGAGTCTGTTATTTACCCAAGGGCTTATTGTATTCACCATTCCCCCGAAATTTGTCTGCAGTTCTAAATAGTTCTAAATACAGGGCCGCGAAAAGATGCGTTGGAACCGGGGTGTAAAAAACATGCTGAAGCTATTTGTACCTGTAGGTAATAAGTAATATTTCAATACAATATTTTAAAATCGCCTGGCATACTACTCTTGATCAAATGCATTAGAGATTAGAATATTAAAATATTATAAATTCAAATTGGAGATTATAAAGAAAGAATAAAGACTTATGAACTATGTAAAATATATGCAGTATTTCTATCAAGTCTAAATATTAGTAAATTATCAAATAAGATAAGTTAAATAAAAAAATCTGTTGTGGCCAGCACAAGACCTCTTGCAATTTTCATATTAGGCTATATAAGTATAGTACATATTTAACATGTCTGATACACACAAAACACATATCTTCTTTATATGTATTTATATTTTTTAATTCACTCTATGTAAAATATATGCAGTATTTCTATAAAGTCTAATATTAGTAAATTATCAAATAAGAAGATATAAATTAAATAAAAAAATAATGCTTAATAATTAAAACTGACCAGTTTATTATTTATTTATTTTTTCTTTTCACCCACCTGTTTAGATACACTGAAAGTACACCAGTCCTAAATACATTCAATGAAGTACCCAGAATATTTCATCTCTTTTTGGGCATCTATTTTGCTCTTTCTATCTTTTAGACTTACAACAGGTAAATATGGCAACATGGTACTCCATAAGACCCTACACTGAACATAGATTGTGGGATACTGTATAGAATAGATATCCTTCTATGACTTATGTTTCATAATATAATTCATATACTTACAAACTAGAAAATGTATATAGTCATTGAATTTTATTTTGTAAAAATTGTTTTTACTTTGGAGACGCTATTTACCTTTAAGAGGAATCGCTACCCCTGTACCAAAATATGAAGCAAGAATTTAAAAAATTGTTCCTGCACTAAATCTACTTATTTGAATTTTCGCTTCATACTTTAGTACCGAGGTAGCGACTCCTTTTACGTACATATTCTTATTATTTACGAATACGCTGCGACATTAATGTCCTACAAGTGCAATTTATTTAATATGTATTTCTATTATAATTTACTACGAATAAAATAAAATACACTACATTACATATTTGTAAGTCCAATTCTGTGCAATACTCATGTATACAATGAAATGTTTCACGTTTTAATTGATGCTTGTTATAGTACAATATTACATATTTTGTACTTATAATTGGGGAATGTTGATAGCGAATGTTGATAGCCCTTAAATTTTATTAAAATAAACCATATAAACCTACGTATCGACTATGATAGCAAGAGTTTTGACGTTTATAATGACGATTTCCTCCATCTTTGAAAAAGTAGGATAATTCTTGTTAAATTCATCGTTGTTATATGTTCTGATGAATTTTAAGTTGAACTATCAGTGCGTTGCTAAATTCAGCGCAATATCAATCGATGATCCATCACATTCATTGTGCCCAAGTGCCGATTAGTCGAGTCAATGAAGCGGAAAATCGTTAAAACTTCTAAACCCACTAAAACAGATCCAATCTTAATGATTTTTTTCTTTTAAATGTTTGCTATATTTAATTATTCAAAATCAGAAACATTTCAGCTGGGGCACTCAATTATTTATAGATACAGGCTGTCCGGATTTTGAAAGCCAACATTGGGGTGTCGGGAACTATAAGAAATGCGATTTCAGTTATATGGGACTTGTAGTGCGCATTTGGGAGGCCATCTTAGATGTGCTTTTGTTTTGCCAAAAAATTTCATAGGTTACTAGATAATGGGGGAGTATTGAAGTAGGTCGAAATTTTTATTTTGAAATTATTCCTGAACCATCAGTAATCGAGAAAAATGTTTCAAATAGAAAAATTAGATAATTTTATTGTCTATCCAGTGGTGAACGAAAATAATTTTCCTATCGGCAAATTTTTGAGAACACAAAATTACATTTTTTTTAAATGGAGGCCATATTTATCATCAATCATTTATATTGGATGTCCGGATTTCGACACTATTGGGATCTCGGGAACTATAAAAGATACGACTTCAGTTATATGGGACATGTGGTGCGCCTTTGGGAAGCCATCTTAGATGTGCTTTTGTTTTGTCAAAAATTCTTACTAGATAATGGTGAAATACTGAATTTGGTCGATTTTTCATTATTTCTAAAGTATCAGTAATCGAGAAAATGTTCCAAATAGAAAAGTTAGATAATTTTATTGTGTAAATATTATATATATATATATATATATATATATATATATATATATATATATAATAATAATAATAATAATAATAATATAATATAAAAGGTGAATATGTCGTTGGTTTCGGTATGCATCACTTCTATGGAGAAGCATAATTTTAGTTTCATTTTTTAAGAGACCACTATTCTGTCTTGCTTGGTCCAGCCTAGCAAAGGACTCTTCGATATTGTTTTTAGTCCTGCGCATAACGCCATTATTTGAACACTAACATTAACCTTTATACGAATCGAAAGAAAAAAAGTATTTTCTTAAAGTTATGATCAAATATGACTTCCAGTTCAAAAAAATAATTTTGTGTTATATCTCAAAAATTTGCGATAGAACAATTATTTTCGTACACCACTGGGTAGACAATAAAATTATCTAACTTTTCTATTTGAAACAATTTTCTCGATTACTGATAGTTTAGAAATAATTTCAAAATGAAAAAACGACCAAATTCAATATTTCGCCATTATCTAGTAAGCTATGAGAATTTTTGACAAAACAAAAGCACATCGAAGATGGCCTCCCAAAGGCGCACCACATGTCCCGTATGACTGAAGTCGTGTCTCTTATAGTTCCCGAGATCCCAATAGTGTCCCTCGAAATCCGAACATCCTATATAAATAATTTAGCGCCCCTGCTTGAATGTTTCTGATTTTGAATAAATGAATAATCCTATATAAATAATTTAGCGCCCCTGCTTGAATGTTTCTGATTTTGATTAAATGAATATAACAAACATTTAAAAGTAAATTCATTTAAATCGGATCCGTTTTTGAGGGTTTAGAAGATTTAATGTTTTTTCCGCTTCATTGACTGGACTATATTAGACCAATCTTAAGCATATTACGAATGAAAGGAAAAAAAATTTGTACCTAGATCTGAGTATTGGGGTTTTCCGATATCGGAACGGTGAGCCTATAATTGTACATAAAGATAGAAAATACATACTACAAAAAACATTTTATTCCATAATATATCATACCATTTAGCAATACATTATTATTAAATAAATGCGAAAAATCTATGGTTTGAAACATATTTAAAATACAATAACCTTTATACTAATAAAATAATAACCTTTATACTAATCGAAAAAAATAAAAAATAAGTATTTTCTAAAAGTAATAATCAAATATGGCTTCCATTTAAAAAAATGTAATTTTGTGTTATATCTCGAAAATTTGCCGATAGGAAAATTATTTTCGTTCAACACTGATAGACAATAAAATTATCTAATTTTTCTATTTGAAACATTTTTCTCGATTACTGATAGCTTAAAAATAATTTCAAAATGAAAAAATTCGAACTACTTCAGTACTCCTCCATTATCTAGTAACCTATGAGAATTTTTGGCAAAACAAAAGCACATCCAAGATGGCTTCCCAAAGACGCACTATAAGTCCCATATAACTGAAATCGTATCTCTTATGGTTCCCGAGACCCTAATGGTGGCTTTCAAAATCCGGATAGCCTGTATAAATAATTGAGCGCCCCAGCTGAAATGTTTCTGATTTTGAATAATTGAATATAACAAACATTTAAAAAAAACATCATTGAATCGGATCTGTTTTTGTGGGTTTAGAAGTAAAAACCTTTATTGACTCGGCTAGATATATTCTTAAATTGGAGTGGCGAACTTGCGTTGTGCACGAGCTGTCACATTTTGTAGGTTAAGTAGTAAAATTTGTCAACAAACAAATCCAACATTAAACTAGAAATGAAAAACTTAATTTTAAATCACAAAGGCACTGAGTTAGTGTCGAAGTAGATGCTGAGAAAACATATACGCAAATAATAAATGGTAGGTAAATATAACTATACGTATAATTATTTTTAATCGAAATGAATATATAATTTATACTTTACAGATGAAGAACTCTTGACCAATTACACAAAAAAAGTTTTTGATCAAATATATAAACCTGGTAAGTTAATTTAGTTAGATTAATAATTAAAAAGCAGCAATGTTATATTGTTATTTAAAGTGACCAAATATTTTAAGGGCCAAGGCGGGACGCAAGCCATAGCTACCCTCCCCTTTTAAATAATGTATTTTTTTAAAAGAAAAGGAAAAGCAACGTTGTAGTCGGACAATAAACGTTGAAGGCATCACAAGAGTTAAACAGACAATAATGCATTCGCTCAACGTATCCACTTCGGGCCAAAGGCCGTCGGAAAGTACACTATTGTTCTTATAACACCCTTGATACCTTAATTACTATAACTATAGTAGCCAAAGAAACGTTACGCAAGACAACAGGAATTTGTTAACAGTTGACTCGTTACATATGACAGCAGATATTTGGTGACAGTGGGTTGAAAATGATGATGATGAAGCATTAAGTGTCATGAGTTATCAAAATTAACTCTCGGTCATGGAAAAATACACTTTTCAAAAGCGGGACATTTTTAAGACTAAGCGGACAGCGGAACAGATTACTTAAAAATGGAACTGTCCCGCCAAAATCGGGACGTCTGGTCACTTTATATTATTGTTATTTTAGAATACTATATGGAAACTGAGATTGCTTCTACATCTGAAAATATATAATATAACAGTAACAACAAACGAAAAGCTTTAAATGAGAAATACTTTAGAGGGAATAATTCTTTGATTAAATTATTACTACACTTACAATTAGCAAAAGAACCACATTTTAATAAAACAATGAGTAAGAAAAAAAATTGTGGCAAATGATTGCACAACAATTTCAAAAAGAAACGAATTTAATATTAGAGCAGAAATGTGCGATATAAAATATATTTTATCGTTCTAATAAAAAGAAACAATGTAATAATGGAAAAAGCTCCATCACATGGGATTATTTCCAAATTTTTGATGAAATTCTTGTCACAAAAACGTCAAGTGCTCCACCCCAATTAGTATTAGGATATATTTTGGATAATAAATTCCGTAAAGAATCTCAAGTTCCACCTTCGCCAAGTAGTGACGAAAATGAAACTGGAAAATTCATCGTCTGCTTCTACCGTTCTATCAGTGCGTACTAATAAAATACAAAAAAGAAGGTAGAAAGCATTATAAATAAATATTTAATAAAGAAATTGAAACAGGAAGGAGAAAATAAGGTTGAAAAAAAAGCTATAGAAGAAAAATAATGGAAATGGAGAAGAAGAAATGGAAGGAAAAAATTATTAAAAGAAAAAGAAATTGACGCACTTTTACTGTTAACGAATAAGACTAATTTCTTAATAAGGAACATGTGATTTTAGTATAATACTAGCGTAACCTCGGCTTCACCGAGTTTTCCCTAGGGCTCCGCCGATAGTGGTTTATGAAGCCCAGGCAACATGCCCACCCAAACTGCCCACGCAACATGCCCACTCAAACTGCCCACGCAACATGCCCACCCAAACTGCCCACGCAACATGCCCACTCAAACTGCCCACGCAACATGCCCACCCAAACTGCCCACGCTACATGCCCACTCAAACTGTCCACGCAACATGCCCACCCAAACTGCCCACGCAACATGCCCACCCAAACTGCCCACGCAACATGCCCACTCAAACTACCCACGCAACATGCCCACCCTAACTGCTCACGCAACATGCCCACTCAAACTGCCCACGCAACATGCCCACTCAAACTGCCCACGCAACATGCCCACCCAAACTGCCCACGCAACATGCCCACCCAAACTGCCCACGCAACATGCCCACCCAAACTGCTCACGCAACATGCCCACGTAACATGCCCACCCAAACTGCCCACGCAACATGCCCACCCAAACTGCTCACGCAACATGCCCACCCAAACTGCCCACTCAAACTGCCCACGCAACATGCCCACTCAAACTGCCCACGCAAAATGCCCACCCAAACAGCCCACTTACACTCTCCTTGACTTTTTTTAGTACGATACAATAATTGGCACCCCCCGCAATGACCTTGAGGATATATTTATTTATTTATTTATAAATGAATAAATAAATAAATGAATAAATACATAAATAAATAAATAAATAAGTAAATAAATAAATAAATAAATTAATTATTTAATAAATTAATAAATAAATAATAAAGTAAATAAATTAATAAATTATACATGTATACATGGTATTATATTTTAATGGACCCAGCAAATATCTCGCTTATTTATTAAGCTGGCAGTTTGTTTCATATAACATGATTTATACAGGAACATGTGAGCTACTTGATGACGGATGTACATTCCTGATACCACTTCCGGTTTATGAGTAATTAATATCTACTTTGAAATTTCAAATGGAACATAATTAATTTTTTACAAATTTGAAAAGTGCATCAAATTTGCTTTACAATCATGTAAAATAATCCATATGTTACATTATTAAAAAATTTCAATCTTTAATAATTTTTTACTCAAAAACTATGCATCCTACAGAAATATTAATTATTACGAGGGCACTCGAGACAATCATTTCCTACAACTTGGTGCAAATTTCACGAAAATCGCTCACACCATTCAGGCTGTAGAGGTGTTCAAAGGATGGCGATCGTCGTGATGAATTCAAATATATATATATATATATATATATATATATATATATATATATATATATATATATATATATATATATATATATATATATATATATATATATATATATATAGTGATTCTAACCTTTTAGTATTGAAACTAATTAATTTTTTGTTACAAAATAATACATACAATATGTTGTTTATTTTTATAAAAATAAAATATACGCTTTTTTAAGATATTTTGTTCATTATTTAATTTTTTAATGTTTTTGCAGAAATCTCGTTCTTTTTTCCTATATTACTGTCATCTAAATGATCATTTTGCTTTTCAGCTTCTGCTGCAGTATATTGATACCCACCTTTTATTGATACGTTATGTAATATTATACAAGTATTTAATATTATACTTCAAATTAATTACGTTTAAATATTTCAACCTTCTAAATAAACCTTTTAATCGTCCAAAGGCTTGCTCTATGACTACTCTAGTACTGCTCAACTTTCTGTTGAACATTTTTTGTTTGACTGTGAAGTGACCATTATCTTTCAATGGCACCATAATAAAATTTTGCAGAGGATATGCGGTGTCACCTAACAAATATCAAATATGTATTTGAAGGTAGTATGTTCTCTTGATCTCTTGATGTTCTAATTTTTTATAATTTGTAACATTTTGCTACATTCTAACATCATGTGCTGATCCCGTCCATCCACAATATACATTAGTAAATTCTTGTTTTGCGTTGCAAAATGGAATGAAACCATTTTCGGTTATAGTTATCAACGCGGCCAAACACTCCTGGAAAACTATTTGGACCCCTTAATTGAGGCGTCGATTCCTTCTGGCCGTTTTATATATTTTGCAATGTTATTTTTTAAATATTTAAATGTTTTTATTAATATCTTGTGAGCATGGCCTCTGTCCAAATCAAATCGATAAGCTACTGATCGAAAACATTCTTGATTACTTGCTGCCCAAATTGTAAGTAAGAAACTTTTCTCCAGGAATACGCACGGACGTCCAGGCACATTTAACTCTCTCATGTTTAAATCAAAAATTAAATTCTGAAATATATATTTTGGGACATATAAACTATTTTGTAATAAATAAAATACTTCTACGGATGATCTCGACAATCTAAAGTGTGATTTAAAGTCAAGATCCGTATATCGTGGAATTGCTTGTTCCACATAATTCAAATTTTTTGTTGTAATATTTTTTAAATGTAAGTTATTAAAATAACTTCATCAGAACTTTCTAAATCAGAAGATGATTCAGAAAAAGATTCTGATGAACTGTCAGCAGAAATTATTTTTGCAAGAATATATGACTCCATTATTTTCATCACTAATTTTCATCAAACCGTGTCTTTATTTATCAGAAATCATCGGTAATCTATCAATGACGTTATATTAGATACACAATGAAATATCCCAATAAATATGCGCTGAATTTAACACGTCGAAATTTTTGATATATCGAGACCTAGAGGTTGAAGCGGCAGCTGTTTTATTGTATAACTGTGACTTATTTTTTGTATTAATCTTATAATTATTATTATAAAGGGAAAATAAAAAAAATTAATTGCTGCTGCAACACCCCTCTTATTTATAATAATGTATTTATTTGCTATGAGGTCATTTTTGACCTATACAATTTCAACGTTTACATATATACATATACAATTTATAAATTTTACAGACATATTTCTAGTGCCCTCTGTTGACACCCTCGTTACATGCAGAGTAGCTTGTAGTGACCTCTGCTGTCACGCCGACTCATCGGGGTATGTTGTTTTTATTAAAAACTGATTCGTGTGGGATTCGAACGCGGTCCTACACGATCTACCTTGTATGCCAGGTGAGAACTCTTAACCACACGACCAGCGATGACCGTTCCCTCCGATATTTACAATATTTGTAGACATTTCCAATAAATGTAATGAAAAATTCGCAGATATGTTTTGTAGAACGTATTTGTTTTACCGTAAAACTGTCTTATGTTATTATTACTTTATTATTATGCCATATTTCATATTCAAATAGTAAAGTTTATAATAATAAAAATAAATTTGAATTTTTAGCAAATGCCAATTAATGTGATAAAAGATTTGTTTTTTGTTATCATCTCTAGAAGAGAAAGACGGCGTTTGTCCGGAAATTTCCGGTGAAAGTGAATGCGTCAGCAAATGCCGCATAGATGTGGATTGCGACGGCGAGATGAAGTGTTGTCCTAGTAAATGCGGAAGTGTTTGCCTCCTGCCTCGAGCTCCCGATCATCTTAGCACCACTTCCACCCCTTTTTATAGAGGTAAGATTTTATTTAAATTGATTCTTAAGTGAACGCAATGTAGAAAAAGAATCACAATGAAAGATTTTATGCTTTAAATTTCTACAGGAATATTCATATTAATTTATTTAACCATTTTACAAATATAAATATTCTTTATGGCAAATCAACACCTACATTACAAATAAAATAAAAAAAATTAGTACGATATTGATTACATGTGTACCCATATAAATATTAAGGAAGAATCAACAATGCCTGTTACAAACAAAGCTGCTCAGGTAATAATAGAGTATAAGTAATGCTCTATTAAATAGTTTTTTTTATTATTATTTATTTTTTAAATGATGCAGGTAATGTATTATAAAAATTTATATTTATAGAATTTTTCTTTAAGCGAGTTAATCTATCTCTTGGGAAGAATAAATTTTAGATCTCGTATAATACGAGTAATAATGTATATTAGTTATTTATATTGCTATAAATTTGCAGAAGTGTATAATAAATACAGAGTGTTCTGAAAATGGGCGATAAGCTTCAGGTAGAACGATTCTTTGATTAATTCTGAGTCGATAATCCTAATGCAAAAAAATTGTACACCCCTTCGTAGAGCTACATGAAATCATCGAACCTGTAAATGTGCAACTAGCACTAAGCGATTTAAACAAAATCTGTAATGAAATAACATTGCTGGTTACATTCAAGAAAAATTGTGTAAAATTTGATGTACCTATCTAAACGTTTAATATCAATACTTTAAATTTTTAACTCTTCTAAAGCAGATTTTTTGCCATAGGAATATCAACTCAGAATTAATCAAAGAATCGTTCTACCTGAAGCTTATCACCCATTTTCAGAACAAACATGTATATGCAACTGTAAAGTCATCATACAGAAATTTTAATTTTGTAATTGTGTACACAAAACTTTCAAAATATTTCTACTATTATGTCTCTGTACAACTGCTACGTACGATCAAAACTTGAGTATTGTTGTCATAGGCGCCCACAGAGGGGGTCGAAAGGGTCGACAGACCCTCCTTTCATTTATGGACTGTATCCATTTTAAAAAATAAAATTATAATTTTATTTTTTCATTTCAATGTATCATTGTATTTTTTAATAATTATTGGTAATATTTTCTTATATTTTAATTTAAAATTTATTACATACTATCTATTAGTAAGTACGAAATAGCTGAAGTGTCAGAATGAGTAAATTATGTTATGTACTGTTAAATGTGTATTGTAATTATTTTTATATTATATTACATTATCTTCGGTGTTGTATGCCGTAGTTTATTCTAATCATTTTATGATCACGTTCTTCTCAAAACTTTCACAATTATCGATTTTACTGTTATAGCAATGGGTAATATGCCGTGATGATATATTTATTTATTTAAGAAATAGAAAAGTAAATAATGAATAGGCATTGCATATTTATTTATATTAAAAGTACCTACGTATGATTAGGGTTGCCGTATTTTGTGAGGAGCGCGATTTAATTAACATTTAATTATTATATTTTATTTTGAGCAGTTCAATAGAATAATTATATTGTTACTCAGTAATATAATATTTTAATTTAATGCAACATTGTATTATCAGATTGTCTGTTTCTGTAGTTATTGCTTATGCTCGCATCTCGCATCATAAAGCCTAGGAAAAGGGGCAGTTCTACGCTTTTAGAGCGTACATACGCATTTTCGTCATAAAATATTGATTTTAATTTTTTAAGAATTTGTTAAATTTGCTTCATTGTAAAGAACTCTATACGATATTATCTTACTTTGCATTAAAACACGTCTGCGGGCGCCCATGATTGTTGTCAAGTATGGAGTCCATGTTATGCAAGTTACAAAGATATAATTGAAACAGTGCAAAAAATCACTAGATATTGTTTGTTCTAAATAAACAGGGAATATATACGAAATCTGAATTATAATACAGCATTGTCTACTTTGAGCTTGACATCTCTTGAAAATCGTAAAAATATTTTGTGCGTACTTTTTATTTACAAACTACTGAATAACATGATAGATGACAATATTATAGTACCACGTCTGAAATTCTGTACAAAACGAGTATCTTCTAAATATAATTCAGTATTCATTAAACGTTTTCAAACAAATTATGAACTCAACTCACCAACTGTCCCCCCGACGTGGTGGTCTAGTGGTTATGCTGCTAGACCGGCATCACTAAGGTCGCCGGATCGGTTCCCCGTTCCACTGACTTTATATGCTATAAATATCACTCGGGAGGAGGGTTTTTCTCCGGGTACTCCGGTTTCCCTCTGTCGTAGGTACACTGATCTTCCAACACAGTCCCCGCTGGTTGCCGTAGAGCGCTAGTTCACCTCTCGGGCAGAGCCACCTCTGTTCACTAAGTGAAACCTCGAAGGCTTCATAGCAGAGAAATACAGACGCCTGTCTAATTCTCTATACCCTTCCCGAACATTACTACACACAATACACGCACATACACATATCACCCTGAAGAGGAGCTAGTTTCTCCTATAGCGGGGCACACACATTACATTTACATTTACACCAACTGTCCGCATGTACAAAATTTAAAATGAATTAAATATTTAATTTGATTTGTTTTTTGATAGATTCATTATATTCAAATGTAAATTGGTTACCAGTCTTATGATTAAATAGAATTTCTGTAGTTTAGCAAAATATTCAGTATCTATATTTTCAATTTTCTTTTTTTTCTTATATGTATACTGTCAATTACTTGATATACAGAGAATTTATTTTAAAATGCAACATATGGTTTATCACTTCCATGGTTGCACACTACTGTCAAAAAATTACAGCAATGTAATATTTGTCCATTTTAAAATGCAACATTATAAATAGTATTGCAGCACAGGAGATACCTCCAGAACCAGAACACATCACAAATGGTGTCAATTCTTTCTACGAGCGACTAGGATATTGCCTCAGTGTCAAAGGATGTTTTTTTTAATATTTATTACATTAAAATTATGAATTTTTGTAAGTCAAAGTTTGTTAAGATGTTCTACATTAAAGTTTTGATTTTTTGTTAATAGTATGTATGTATGACAAATATTATATTGCTGTCATTTTTTGACAGTAGTGTAGTAACCATGGAAGTGATTGACCATATGTTGCAATTTAAAATAAATTCCCTGTATAGATTTTTTGTATTGTTTATATACCTTCTGTAATTGGGATTACATACCCTGTAGAGTGGTTAATAAATAAATAAGCATGGTAGCGGCATAATTTTCAAACTTTTAAATAAGGGTTGATAATGCGCTTTTGGTACATAGAACAACACCATAACTAATAATCGAATGAAAAATGTAAAAATAAGGTAAAACTAATATTTCTAAATTTACACAAATCATTAGTTTTCTTAGGAAATTAATTAAGCAGACTTTCAATATGCGGGAGGCAAGTTATACCATCCTCAATGAGCATTCCTAACATCTTTACTGGCTTACCTTTGTTCATATTTTAACTTGATCATATTTTTAAATGAATAGGTAAAATAAGGAATTAATATTTGTTGGTTAGGACGTTTATAGCCTTATTCATAGTAAAGTAGAAAAACTAGTTTTAAATCAGGTCTACATAGTCCAGGTTTACATCAGTTTTAAAAATATTTGTTCATTGTCAAAATTAGACTTAGTTAAAACATGATCTAAATTCCAAGATAAAGCAAAAATAAAAAAGTTCAGTAGATTCGAACCCATCACCCGCACCGTCACCCTTCACATAAGAATCAAAGGCGTTACCATCGTGATACGAGCACTTTTATGTAAACATTCTTTTACGGAGGATAATAATTATTTGGTACTTTAAATTAACTGTAGCATTTTTTAACTTTATTTTTATTTATTATTAATTACTAAAATGGTTCACGAACATGTGTAAGTGCAAAGTTTTATAACAATCAGTTTTAGTGAGAAGCAAATTTTCAAAATATTCTAATTTCCCATATTAAAGGGTAACGGTAACGGGTTTCGAGCGCTACCCTGTATGTTAAATATGTGGGATATGCATGGACAGTTGGCAACACTGCAAGCTAGATTCAGTGAGTTGAGGGTGTTGAATAAAAGACTTATCTAATCGTTTTTCCATCCAACGCATGGTGTCGGGTTATTTTCCGAAAAAGAAAAGCGGTAATAGAAGCCAATATTTCCACGCCGAAAGCAAATGTGAATAGTGTGAAAAACGACGGAAAGGTTATGTTTGAAAAGTCAGAAAAAGGCGCGGGCCGCGTTAAACACAAGATATATAGTTGTGTGCGCAATAAACTATAATTATTTCAAAGAAATAAATAATGGCCACAGCTGAAGAAGTCAATGCTTGACGGGAGCAGCTGAAACAATTGCAAACAATAATAAATGGAATGTAAGGCTAAGTTCCTCCTGCAAAGAACACAATGGCTGGTAGCACGAGCGTGGTTCTAACACCCGTGTTAACTAAAACCATGCCAACGACTACGCACATACTTCAGGGTTATTAACAGAATCAGTGTTGCCAATATGTTGATTAACTCGAAAATTTATTGACAACCATATTCAATAAATTTGGCTTCATTATAGAAGGCAAGACAAAAATCATATTAAACAGTTTTAAATAATGCCGTCAAATTTATTGAATATGTCTGTCAGTACATTTTAGGCTTATTCAGGGCAGTGAAAACACTGATTTTGTTAATAAACCTGAAGTGTGTGCCAAATCGTTGGTATGATTTTAATTAAAACCTATGTTAAAACTGCTTTCTCTCTTTAAGCACCTTATGAATCAAATCCATCTAATACACACTGGACGGCCACGCAATCGAACACCTTCAATTTCACTAAGATATATACGCTTTACAAGCCGTTTACTCTTCATTCTCTCCACATGACCAAACCATCTCAACTGGCTCATTCCTACTCTCTTAACAATATTCTTCTTAACCATACATTCTTCATACATCAAATTATTCCTCACGCGATCCCGTCTTACATATCCACATACACTACGTAAATACCTCATTTCCACGGCAGTCACTCTCTTTTTATGCTTTCTCGTCCATGCCCAACATTCGCTTCTATACATCAAGGAAGGTACTAGCACTCCATTATACACTCTTAAACGAGCTTCTGTAGATAACGTTTACGTTTCGAGCAAACGTACCCAGACCACCTATTACCTTACACCCCGCACTCACTCTCCTATCAATTTCTCTATCAATTCGACCATCCCTTGACTTCATGCTACCCAAATATACAAACTTATTCACTTGCTTCAGTTTCACTCCATCAACACATTGCACACAGTCACCAATTTACTCCTTTCAAATACTAACACCTTGGATTTATTAACATTCAACTCCAGATTTATACTTCTTCCAACTACATGTATTCTCTCTATCATTCTTCTGAGTTGCTCTTCATTTTCACCTAAAACAACTACATCATCCGCATACGCTAACGCAGGCGCAATAATTTCACCAATTTGTACACCATACATTTCACTCAATGCTCTTCGCAACAACACATCCATATACAAGTTAAACAACCACGGAGACATACCACAGCCCTGTTTCACACCAACATTTATTGGAAACCAATCACGCAACCTACCGTCTATTCTTACAGCAGCCTCACTACCCTCATACAATGCTTGAATCGCTCCCAGCCAGTTTCCATTCACGCTATACTCCCTGAATACATCCCACAAAGTATCTCGAAGAACTCTATCATACGCTTTTTTTAAATCAAGAAAGACAAAGAACACCTTCTTGTTCTTGTCAAGTGACTTCTCAACAATCGTACGAGGAGCAAACAATTGATCGACATATTCCCTCTCAGGTGAAAAACTTCCGTGAACGTCACTAATTTGTGAAATTGTGAAGGTTCGCACCTTGTGAATTAAAACAAAAAGTAAATAAATAAATTAACCATTCAAATACTTTTAACTCCTCCATATTTCAGCATCTCATTTGTAATCCCATCCAAACCCGCAGCCTTACCATTCCTTACGTGCCCCAATGCATCACATACATCACTTTCATCTATATCATAATCATCTTCATTATCATTTTCACTACCAGTTTCACTGCAATCGTCCCACTCAATCTCACCTCCATACAAACCTTTAAAATACTCGCACCATCTATTCCTCACAACTGATTCATCCCACAATAACTCACCATTTGCACTTCTCACAGCTTTCACAACTCGATCACTTCCACTCCGCAGTCTCCTCACACTCTACCAGAACAGTCCTTATTCATACTAAAATCATTTGTCAACCTTTACTCAACAAGTCATCAAATCACTTTTTACTTTGTCTCACCACTTGCTTCACCCATTTATTCTTCCTTCTATACTCTAATAAACATTCTTCTCGCAAGCGCCCAGGCGAATTTTTAAAAACTTCAAATATGCTCTCTTTTCCTCAGCAATCGCTTCTTTTGCCTAATCATTCCACTATGCATTTTTCGGACAAGAGCCTACTCTGCTTTCACCACAAACTTCTTTTGCACATTTGAGGAGGGAATCCTAAATCTCATCCAAATTTCATTTATATTACAATCAAATTTGGACTTACATTCGGGCAAGGATTCATTCAATCTTTCAACATACTGCATTCTAACATCTTCATTCAAAAGAGCAAAGGATTTTACGCGAAACATTTTCCCAGAACATTTCACCTTTTTTTCGCTAAAATTTATTCAACCGCATTCGCGATACAACCAAATAATGATTATTCGTACCCAGTTCAGCGCCTTGCTTCACACGCGTATCTACCACCATACTCCTCAATCGTTCATCATAGACAACGAAGTCAAGCGCACTACGTTTATTCTGAACCACATTCTCGTAGGTGTATATGTGAGCTAGCTTATGTTTACAAATAGAATTCGAAATGAAGGGATTTCTCTCCAAACAAAATAAAACAGTTCTCTCATCATGGTCATTCACTTGACAATCATCAAATCGTCCCAATACATTCTCAGGTTCACTTCGTTTAACACCCACCCATCCATTCAGATCACCACACACTATCACTCTGTCACCCGGATCACACAAATCAATTACACTATTTATCGAAGTCCAAAACTAATCTTTTTCAAGGTCATTTTCGGAGTCTGTTGTACCGTAAGCGGACACAACGAAGATTCGGATATAGCCTACCTTGAATCTCGTCCAAGAAACTCGTGAAGAAGTACAGCCATAACTTCGTACAAACGACTTCATTATTTCACTCACAAGTGTACCTACATCATGCTTTGCAAGCTCATTCTCACGAACGCCCGACCACAAACAAAATATGCCTTTTACTTCTTCCTCATAACATCCTTTCCTCATTGCCTCACACACAAAACATCTACACTGTACATTCGTATTGCATTCATCAACTCATTCTCTTTCCCATTCGCACTTCTGACATTCCACGTCGTCAACTTACACTCATCATACATTCTCCATTTATTCTTCATTTTTATTTAAATAGATAATATAGAAAAGGTAGGAAAACGGGTTTTTTCGGTAAAGAAAGAAGTTAAAGAAGCTTACCAGGCTCGTCGTTGACTGAAGGGTAATTGTTTAGAATAGCTAGATAGATAGATAGATACATTTATTGTCACGAGCAAATACTCATACAATCACACGTGATGGCAACATACCAAAACACTTCCAAATATAATATGAAGTATCTTATAAATTAAAACATAATATAAAGTAATATAATTAATTAACAACATAACATTAGTAATATGAAGGTAATATCAATGGAGCCCAATCGTTGAACAAGTACACCTAAACACAGATGGATGTTAAATAAATGTATAAGAGAGATCACTAAAATGTGATTACAATACATGTACTTGTTCCAGCAACATTCAGCCTACAATACGTAATATAACAAGGAACTAATTATTAAGAAAGTATATGAAACTAGAATTGGATAATAAAAATAATAATAATAATAATAATAATAATAATAATAATAATAATAATAATAAAGTGTACAAAAAAGACTATTCAAGTGTGTCTACAAAATGTTATTGTTAAACCAATTTTTAGCATATAATAGAAAGGAAATAGATTAAATTATTTATTATATCTCAATATTTGTAGATATAAGATAAAATTAGAGAATAAACAAGTTTAAATACATTTCATTATACCAAATTTGAGCATTACTAAAAACTATTTTGTGCTTCTTGTACAGGAAGATAATATTTGTTTAATTCGTTTATGACAAAACTTCTTAATTTTAACGAGCTAATAGTGTTAAAGAAAATATTATTAATTTTGTCTTTATTTAAGTTAATAAAAAGAGTGCGAAAATTTATATAATTACTAATGTAATGTGCTCTGTATGGGGAATATATTGGGCATTTTATGAAGAAATGGAAGATGTTCTCAGGCTCTTGTCTGTTACAAAGTGTGCATAATTCCTCTGTGTCTATTACATATTTGATACTGCGATGATTTCAAATAATTTTCTTCATTCTTGATAATCTGATTTCAGCGATTATTCTTAGTTTTGATAGATTTATGTTAAATGTTAAGTTCAGTGTCATAGTTTGGTTTGATTTGTTTGTACCATAAACTGTAACTTGAAGCACTTCATCTGTCATAATCATATTTTATTATTTTTCAGTGATATTTATTTAATATTTCTTCCATTATGGATTTATTAATATATTGATTTTTCCACACGTTCTCATAATTTAAATCGAATAGAAAAGCTTTTAGCTGACTGCACCAGTTATATTCTAATTTATTTGTGCGCATTCCATCTAGAGTTCATAGGCGATTATATAGTTGTTTAGTTATTCTATTACTTGGAAGTTTAGTAATCTTGTCCCAGTATTTAAGGACTCTTTTCCAGATAAGTAGATTTATGTGGTGTGTGCCGGTATCTAATCGAATCTTATAGTTTGGTGTATTTCTAGGGCACATTAAAATGTACTTTTCATATTGGCATTGGCATTTTTCGAGAGAGTCCCCTTCTCTAAGAGCCCATACTTCTGAGCTATATAGTAATGTGGATCTAATAATAGAGTTCAAAAGCAGTACTTTTTATGACCAGCTGCTGGATTTACCTTTACAGAGAATTGAAATTACTTTTTGACTGACAATAATTGATTTTTGAAAAGCTTTGCAAAATTGAATGTTCCGGAAGAAGAGAAAGTTGTGCCTAGATATTCGTAATTGTTTGTTACTTTAATTATAGAGTCGTTGTATTTGAACAGGGTTAAAGAGAGGCTTCTGCCTTTATGAAAGAGCAAAATTTTAGTCTTATTAGTGTTGACCTGCAAATGATTTAGTGTAGAATATTCTTTTAAGATATTTAATTTTTGTGTATCAACTGGTGACTTACAAAGGATCAGTAAATCATCAGCATTAGCCAACATCAATAAGTCATTCTTGCTATCGATATTTAGGCCTTCGATTCCTTTTGCTCTAAAAAAAGATTCTATGTCATTGAGAAAAAGGGCGAAAAGAAGGGAGCTAAGAGTGTCTCCTTGTAACAAGCCTTGAGAAATCTTAAAACTCTTTGAGAATTTGTCATTTTTCTGAACTTGGAGATATGCATTTGAGTAATTTTTTTTAATAATTCTACTTGATTTACATGAAATACTGATATCATGTAGTTTATCCCATAATATGCAATGTTGAATACAGTCAAAAGCACGACGGAAATCAATGAATATTGCATATACTTTGCATATACTATTGAGGAGGGATATATTTAAAAAAATCATTATTTAAACCGTCTGAACCTGGAGCTTTGTTGTTCTTATTTGAGTTTGTACTAGACTGGAGTTCCTCTAATGATATGTCAGCATCGTGTTTGCAGTCAATGAAACAGGATGTTGAAGAATTGAGGGCTGGGAATAAATTTATAAAGAAATTTTCCCATTCTTCTATGCTAATATCATTGATAGTTTTGTGTTTAGATTATAAACTGTTAACTACTTTGCAAAATTCAATGTTATTATTGGTGTTGGCTAGTGTTTCAGTTATTTGTTGCATGTAACTTTTTTTGGATTCATTTTTTATTTTTTATGTATCTTTTTAGATTCAATATAATCTGATAAGTGATTATGATCACGTTCTGATCTATATTTGTTTAAATTCTTATAACACATTTTTTTCAAGATATAACATTCATAAAATGAACCAAGGTTTATTGTAATTCCTTGAGAAATTTTTTAGTTTCAAAATTTTAATCTTGTTTGAGGAGCTTGCGGTTTGTTTGTTTTTCTTGCATATACCATCCAAAATATTTTAATTTTTCTTATTGTAGCAACTTTCAATCAATCAAGTTAGATTTTTCAAATTTATGTCCTGTTTCAAGTTTATGGACTTGAAAATATTTTTACATTAGTACATAATGTTCTTTAAACCTAGTTAGATTGTTTCTTTTTGTTTGTTATAATTTAGTACAGTATGAACAAGTAATGGAATAAATTCCGAATTTCATATTCACTTCGATTTTATCTAAATTGTTTGCTATTAAGTTTTTACCTCTCGCTAAGAGAGGTATTGAATTCACGCTAAAAATCGCATATCCAGATTTTAGTGAATAAGCACGTTTTAAGGTCCCTAGAATCCGATTATAACATTTTACGATGATGTCCGTGCGTGTGAGTGTGTGTGTGCGCGCGTGTGTGTGTTTGCGTGTGTGTGTGTGTGTGTGTGTGTGTGTGTGTGCGCGCGTGTATGTATGTGTAAGTGTGGATTCGATAAATATAAATTCATTATTATATCTTCTATAGATTTAGAAATAAAGAAATGTATATAAAATAATTTAATATAAAAAATCTAAGATCAAACTGCTTCAAGGCAAGAAATTCAAATGTTTGTAATTGACACATAAATGTCACTGAAAAAATTTTGTATGCCACTGTCAAAAATATTTGTACATCATTATGAAGATTATGAAAATAAAAAAAAAGTCAACAACGCAAAAGAATCCTACGTAAAAAAGAATATAAAAGAAATTTGCAAAAAAATGACAAATATAAAGAAAAATAAAAGAAAAGTAGAAAAAAAATATTTCAGGATATTGAATATAAAGAAAATGTATGTATTTTACAAAATGTATATTAAAATATCCCATTGATTTTGCAAATATATGTGATAATTATTTTGTAGTGAGACATGAATATATGTATTTGTATTTAAAAATATTTTTTGTTTCATGCGTACAACCAGGTAAAATATCTAGCGAGAGGTTATGTGCTGGCCACATCAGATTTTTTAATTTGTAATTATTCGAAAAAACTTATTGTATCTTGTATGTAGATGACGTGGTTGCAATCATAGATAGAGATTTCAATATATACCAGTTCTTAAACTCAATTAATTCAGAATACTCTTCTACTAAATTAGAGCAAATTAATAAACTAGGTGTAAAGAACATAATATGTACCATGTAAAATGTAAAAATATTTTCGAGTCAGGTTTAGCGTTCCATAAGCTTGAAACAGGACATAAATTTGAAAAATCTAACTTAAAATTGATTAAAAGTTGCTACAATAAGAAACATTTAAACATATTGGAAGCTGTATGCAAGAAAAACAAAAAGATAATTTGTTAAATTTTGACCACTGGATAATCAATTCTGAAAATTAGTTAAATAGACAAAGATACCCGAATTTGTGATCTTTCCCGTCATTAGCTCGGATTAAAGAATTGCATATAAATACAGTAACTTGAGGTCACCACAGTTCAACTTATTATAAATCACACCCACTCTTTTAGGGTGACGGGGATTGGTTAATATCTTTAGGATGTAATAATTTGTTAGCTATATAAGGTTACTTATTCGTAATTTTTAATATTGTACAGTTGCAAGCAGGTGAAGATTTGTAGGAGCAGAACGTTCTGACTTTTCATCGTGAAGTTATTCTCTTGAATAATTGTTAAAGTTCGCGTCTTTGTGTTTTATAGATTTTGTGAACTTACATATTTACGCATTTGGTTGTGTTCTGTGACTTTTTGAACTGGAATTGTGACCTGTGTGTTATTGTATTCTTTGACTTTTATTACATTATTGAGAGTTAAAGTGTTCCTGATTCTACTGCAGGTAAGTCAATAATTTTTATTTGTAATTACACTGTATTCTACACTAAAGTAATAATGGGACAATGAACATATCACTTGCTCTCTCAATAAACCGGATCTTTATTACAACATTTAATTATTATTTTATTTACCACAGTTTTATGAAACATACCGGACAAAAATATTTATTGTTAGGGTCGGTATTTCGAAGTTCTGATTTTTTATTCCTAAAATATATTTATAGTCAGATTAAAAATAAAATAATTATGGACAATTAAAATACCACAGGCATACATAAAACTGGGACATTTTGAAAATTATTCCATATTCTTCCAAATTTATTTTTTTTCATCCAATTCCTTCGAAGCGGTTTTCGTATCCGGAAATCTGAGTATGGAAACATTCCGCCAATTGGGAACTTAAAAATTGAGTAACAATTTATTGTTTCAGTTGGAAAAAATATTACCAATTGGCCGTTTAGATGAAAAGTTGTATAAAAAGAAGTATTTAAGTACTAAAAGGAAGAATTTAAAAGCAAAAATGAAAAAGTAAGTACATATTCTGATCTTTTATTTAACGTCAATGCACCATAATAATTGAAATATTTATATGAAACTTTATTTAAACACATTTTTATATTTCAGAATACGGCAAGGCTGTAAAACTCAAGAATTTGCAGATATTAATGTTATTTCACCTTCATTTGAAAAT
The DNA here is from genome assembly GCA_963082715.1 of Harpalus rubripes. Classification (NCBI taxonomy): domain Eukaryota; kingdom Metazoa; phylum Arthropoda; class Insecta; order Coleoptera; family Carabidae; genus Harpalus; species Harpalus rubripes. Next base: position 23,849,574 of record OY720465.1, read on the forward strand.
GAATATAGATCAGAAAAGGATATTACTCCCCTAGATGAAATAAATGTCACGTTAGTGCTCAATTATATCTTTAATAATAATTACATACTCTTTTTATAATGATACAAAAATATGTTTAATTAGACTGGAAAGATGTGTAAAGCATTTTTTTTACAAAAAAATATTCTGCATAAAAGTTTTTGCTAGTCTTCAAACTCCTACAAATTATCTAGTTTTATTTATTTATTTATATTCCCGTTTTGCATATATGAAATTGCATCATTGTTTTTATAATTATTTGTTATCCTAATTCCCGGTTGCAGAAACGTCATCAACGCTTTATTTTATTAACGACCATCAAAATGAACAAATTCGAATCAGTTTCCTTACTCTTATAATATTGAAATCATTGCTGTCAAAAAATCGCGTTGCATTTGTTCATTTTGATGATCCGTTAATTAAACAAAGCGTTGATGAACGTTTCTGCAACCAGTTATAATTGTTTGATTTTATATTTGTTTTTTCATGTTTTCAAGAATAAAATAATTTTATAAACTTACTTTTTTATATTTATTTAAAAAAGCAAAAATAAATAAAAATTTCTCCGAGACTTCTCAATTATTCTTTAAATAACCATAATAACATGTATGAGTCGGTGTTGCATAAAGTTTATTGTTCAATATTTACGTACATAATTATACGTCGCTGAGCGACATTATCAACCCTCTTACCGATGTCTACCAAGGCCAACGCCAACACATGCAATGACCTCGGTAGAAGTAAAATTTTAAGAGTGGGGAACATTTAGCCCCAGCCACTAGCCTCTTCAGAACTTCCTCCCCCTGTTCGCCTCCAAAACCTTAGATGGTATCTGACTGTTTGAAAGGAGCCTTAAGGCATGTTAATAGGTTACTATTTAATGTTTCGTTGTCATCCGTGTTTACGTATATGTGGGGAAGTTGATTTTTATGGAGTATGTATTAGCAAAATCATTAGTTACTGGTAGTTTGATGATATAATTAGTTTCTGAAGAATGGACATGCAATAAGATTTTGCAAATGCAGTGATTTGAGTTGGAAAGATTTGGAATTACAAGGAAAGAGCAAATATCAACTTGTTTTATAATAGAAAGCCTTATAATAACCTTACATTACCATTCGTTACTTTTTTTATAATTTATCAAATTTTAGAATCTAATGAAATTTTGTATATTTAAATTTATATCTGTCAAACTGTCTAATAAAAATAAAATATCACAAACTAGTTACGTTACCACGTAACTGATAAATAAATTAATTTTTTAAAATTATATAATATAAAAATTAAACCTAATATCAAACGCAAGTAAAATATAATACTTATTTGTATAACTCTGCCAAAACTGATAACGGAAAGATCAAAATAATACTAAAATAAAGCTTCATTTATTCAAAAAGGGTCGACAAAAACCAGAGCTGACAGGAACTAGTCAATCTTGTTTCACAGCACACTTTATATTAAAAATGAAAAAAAAAAATTTAATTTAAAATTTAGATAAACAACAAATTAATCATTTATTGTTACATATGGGCTTGGGAGTCAACAGGCTTCTGTCAACACTACAGAAGACAGATAACGATCTGAAAACTTATGAAGAAACAATGCAATTATTCAAAGAATACTACAATAATAAATCGAATAAAATATTTTAACACAGTAAAGTTTAACCGCAAAAGATAATGGGAGAGCGGAAGAATTCGTAGCTGTTGTGATCGAAATAGGAAAATCATGTCAATCCAGTGATCTCGAAGATGAGTTAATAAGAAATCGACTGATAGCGGGTGTAAGAAATCAAAAGTTATCTTGAATCTATGCAGATGGACGACAAAATATCAAAAGAAAAAGTGATAGAATTTTGCAAAGTGAAACGACTAAAGCAGGATCAAAAGAAACGGCGAGGAGAATAGGAATAAACAAATTGACAGAGTTGTAAAGAAATGTAATCAAACGAATACGAAGTATAAAACGTCAATAAAGAAGAAAGAAGGTAAAAATTTCCTCAACCAAAATGTAACGAAAAAACAATGTATGAGAAGTGGAGGAATTATCAGCATGTAAAGCTGCTAATGCGAAATGTAATAAGTGTCATCGGAAAAGACATTTTGCGAAAATGTACCTCATAATAAAAATGGATAATTTAGAAAGGGATGAACAGGATGAATCCGACAGCGAATTAGAATTATTACAAGAAAAACCCCTGGTATGGAAAACTTAAAATAGGCAAAGCTCTAAAAAAATTTAAAATCGATACTAATGCAGATGCTACCGATTTGAAACTAGATGTTTTTAGGAAACTTCCAGACAAGTTTTCAATGTATAGCACAAATACCGAATTAATTGGTCCAGGTAAGAAAAGAATTGATGTTGCCGGGAAAGTATTTCTACCGGTTCAACATAACGGCCGAACACAAAAGATTAAAATGTATATTGTAGATACTAAAGGAAAATCTGTTAGCAGGCCCGAACTACAATTATTCAAAATTGTGAGATCTGAAAATTAACAATTGAAAATTAAGCAAAAAACGATATTGGAGACTGTGGAGCAAGCTAGTACTTCCATAATTAAAGATGAGGTATTGGAAGAGTTTCCAAAAGTCTTCTGAGGACTGGGAAAATTTAAGACTTATTAGTATGAAATTCGCATCAAAGAAAACATAATTTCTTATATTGTAAGTACCTTAAGAAGAGTTCCGTTACCATTGCATAAAGTTCACAGAAAGAACTATAAATGCAAAAGAATGACGTCATATAGCCAGTGGAAGAAGCAACTGAATGGTGCGCTCCACATGTAGTAGTAGCAAAAAGAGATAATAAAATTAGAGTATGCACCGATTTCACAGAGCTGAATAAATACGTAGTTCGCCAAGGATATCAGCTGCCAATCAGTAGATGAGTCACTTACAAAATTAGGTACCGCTAAATATTTTTCGGCCTTTGATCTAAATTCTGGGTTTGGCAAATTGAATTAAAAAAACGATCTAGGCATTTAACAACTTTCATTACACCTGTTGGAAGGTTTCAATACAAAGGCTACCATTCGGTGTAACTAGTGCACACGAATTATTCCAAAAGAGAATAACAAATATAATGAATCACATAGATGGAACATTTATACACGCAAACGATCTGTTGATTGTTGAAACGACGCAGTATTACATTAAATTTAGTAGTGTTCATTTAGTACGAAAGGGATAGAATATTTAGGACACATGGAGACCTGTTCTAATTCGTAGCGCATGTCATGGCTGCTTTTGACAAGCGCCCATGAATGACGTCAAGTGCCAGATGGAACTTATAGATGTGTACTTAATGTATGTGTTGACATGAATTAGAACCAAATGTTGGTAACCCTACTTGTTGAATATGTGAACTTGAATTTGATTAAGAGTTTTTATGACTTACCTGTTCAAATGAACAAGAAATAACTTTATGAAAACATTGTAAATATATAACAACTTATAAAAAAAAACCAAAAATATAAACTAAATTGTATATAATTCTAAAACTAAAGAAAACTATACTAATTAAATATATAATACACAATATAGTAATAATATTAATTCTCAAAATACTCAATTACAATGACGAATGCCGCCTCAAAATATGCGATGTTGGCTTAGCGAATACGCCATTACACTTCTCAGCTGCTACGGACCAAGCGCTAAGTATCATGGCGGAATTGTCGCATATTCGCCACTATGACATCACGGATGTATACTCTCATATTTCACTAGGTGATAGTACGATCGAAAAGCGCTAACTATGGCGTCCGGCGAACGCCAACTTAAATTAGAATAGGTCTTCTGGTGTCTAAAGACAGAATAAAATCGAACACAAAAATCATGAATGCTATAATGAAATACCATATTCCAAAAGACAGAAAACAGGTACGAGTTTTTAGGACTAGTTACATAATGTAATGAAATATTTGCCAGACATATCAGAGAAAGCAAGAAAAAAACTAAGAGAACTTATATATTCGGTCAATGGATCACGAAGAACAGTTCCACAATATGAAATATGAAATAGCAAGATCTCCAATTTTAGTAGTGTTTGATGTTAATGCTCCTACAAAAATTTCAGCAGGTGCTTCAGACTTTGGATTAGGGAACGTTTTGGAGCAAAAATAACAAGATGGGACTTAGACGTCTGTTATATTTTGTTCAAAATTCTTAAGTCAAACCGAAAGATGATACGCACAAATAGAGAAGAAGGCACTGGCCATTACATGGGCTTGAGAGCGCATGGACAAATGGTTAGTAGGAAAAGACTGAAAATAATACGGACCATAAACCGTTAGTCGAAATTTTGGGACAAACACCTATATATGTACGATCTAACCCCATGTTTTTAGAGATTTCGAATGAGATTAATGAGATTTAGATATAAAATACATTCATGGTAAAGAATTAATTGCGCCAGGCGCACTTTCAAGAGCTCCAATCGACGAAGGACAAGAAGATCCAGAAATTTTAGAATGTGAGCCACTGCTCATAAACAGCATAGTCGAAGAGTTTAAACACAAAAATAACGTAACTAAAGAAGATTTGTTAAAAGTTGAAGATGAAAATATTTCCAAAAGATGGTAAAGGAATATATTGTAATGTGAGAGGGTATGAGTATGACCTCGGCCAGCGCGTGCGACCCGACGCCTATAAATAGAAGGGAAATATTAGAACAACTATATAAACGACGTACGTGTGTGCGAAGTCAGAAAGGTACATAGGCTGGTAGCACGAGCGTGGTTTTAACCTCGGTGTTATTTAAAACCATGGCAACAACTTGGCGCATATTTCAGGGTTATTAACAAAATCAGTGTTGCCAATGTACTGAATAAGCCAATAATGTAGTGACAGCCATTTTCCATAAATTAGCCAAAATTATTGAATATATATATATATATATATATATATATATATATATATATATATATATTTGCGCATTTCTTGTTATTAGGGTTATTCTGGTGGATTTGTTTACTATCCAGTCTTGAATTGGAAACAAGCTGCTAAACAAGTGTGTTAACAATATTGTTGGTATTCTCGTGACCACATTGGTAATTTCCTTGCCTAGCATTCAATATTGCTTAAGAAACTAGTGACGTTTGCGCATAGCGTAGTGCGTAGTATACGTCAAATTTTGAAGTAGGTTATGTTTTATGTTTACATGTTTACAAATAAAATACACAAGCAGACCAGAAAGTGTTTAGAATCATGTCGAGAATCAAGCTTAAGTTCCACTAAAAATCAAGTTAAAATTTATATTACGTATTTAGAAAACCATGATATATTGCGAACAGGAAAAACATCTTACAATGCAAATAAATCCGTAAGTCATATTCATGAATCTAAAATATAACAAGAAATTTTAATTTTTCTTATTCACAATTAATCTAGTAATAAATTTCCATTCAACTGTTTTTCCGTCATTTTTTCTTCATTAGTCAGAAGAAAACGTATTAAATTACTTACGGTACGGAGTACAGTAGCAGTAACGTCCTTTATACACTTTATACAAAAAGTATTTAGAAAATCATTTTAATATTAATTCATTTCTAACTTTTAATTTTTTAGGAATAACAATTTCCTGCCTTTGTATATCTGCCGTATAAGGTCAGAGCCGGCCCGAGACTTTTGAGTGCCCCAGGTGAAAACTTTAGATCGCGCCCCTCATATATTTAAATTTAGATACCCATATCTTACTGATGAGATTTATTTAATTTGTTGAATCAAGAAGGATCAGCTAGAATATCTTTGAATAATTGAATAAGGCCTTGGTGATTCAAAAATTTATTATTGACATCGGGACGTTTCGGACCTTAGTGGTCCATCTTCAGCATTAACAGAATTTCTAAAAGTATAATGAAAGTAGACAATATACAATACATCTTGTCAAACAATACTTGTCTTGCAAGTTCATCCATATGGTAAATATGGAAATTTGACATGTTGCATTGCACCTTATAAATTTATTTTTATTCTTCGACATGTATTGTTTGACAAGATGTCGTGCACATTGTATACTTTCATTATACGTTTACAAATTTTGTTACTGCTGAAGATTGATTATTAAGGTCCGAAACGTCCTGATGGCAATAATAAGTTTCTGGATCACGAAGGCCTTATACATTTATTCCAAAATTTATTTAAGAAATATTTTATCTATACAACATAATTATGTATAAAATAATAGCACGAATAAATATCTAATGTAACTCTTTAACAGTTCATCCTAGGTAAAAAAATAAGAATCTTGTTTTGTATAAAATTTTGCATACTTGTAAAATTTCTATATCACATTGCGAGCACCTATTTCCGGAAACTTTTGATATGTTAGTCAGCGCAGTTTTCTATACAGGATTCCGTAAAAAGCTTTTGTCATAGTGTTATAGTTTTCGGGATGTTGGGGGTATTTTTTCAATAAATTTCCTGGACTGCCATTACTTCTTCCGTATTTAATTTTGACACTACATCGTTTTTAATTGATATAAACGGCAACAAATTTAAATATTCTTCTTTTATAGTAGAATGCAAATAGGCTTTAATTACTAGTTAACTCGGTAGCGTTAACGAGTATTGGGAAGCTATATTGTTTAAGGACAATAACGGCGAGTCGGGAAGTTACTGGTAAACCGGGATAGCTGTGGAAGTGAATACTCGGTAGTGTTGACGAGTATTGTGAAGCTAGGTATACAACGACAGTAACAACGAGTTGGAGTGGATACTCGGCATTGGTGTTGAAGAATTGTGGCATACGGATAGTAATACTGAGACCATGGAAGGAGAAAGTTAGTTAATTAGTTACATTCAGAGACATAGACATGATCACATAGAGTGTTAGTGAGTTTGAGAAGCACATCAGTATCGTAGTGAGCGTAAAGTAAAGATTAGAGTGGAGTAGGTATTCTGTAAGTTACTAGTATACTGGGATAGCTGTTGAGGTGAATACTCGGTAGTGTTGACGAGTATTAGGAAGCTATGGTGTTCAAGGACAGTAACGGCGAGTCGGGAAGTTACTGGTACGCCGGCAAAGCTGTGAAAAAGAATACTCGGTAGTGTTGAAGAGTATTGTGAAGCTAGGTATAAGGGGATAGTAACGGCAAGTGGAAGAGAATACTCGGCAGTGGTGTTGAAGAATTGTGGCATACGGACAGTTGGTGATACTGAGGCTGTGGAAGTTAGACATATAGTTAAATAAATAGACAGATACTGTTGTGAAAGGGAAGATTGAGTCAGTTGGGTATATAGACGCTGTGGAGATCGGTAGGCGGACAGTTGAACGTGATATAAGTATATACTGATATAAATATCGCGTAAACAGTCTACAAGAGGCTGCACCAGACCTGCAGTCTAAGATTGGAACGCGTAGTGAAATAAATAATTTGTAATATCGTGGAAATAAATAGTAGTATTAATTGATTCAATAAATAGTGTTAGTGTTATCTAGTTAATTATAGTTTTAGTCTTAATTAGTTTTTAATAATTGTTTAATATTAGTAATAGTAACTTTCATTATAGTTTAATAAACACTTAATTTTAATTATTAATAATAGTCTAATATTTACACTTCACCCAAATAAATAAAAACGTTACATTAAGTTATGCCTATACAGGGTGTAAACGAAGTTGGGAAACGCGATTTTTCTTGGAAGTTATTATATATACAAAAAAGATACTATAGAACAAAATTGTAGGAGACCAAGGAGGACATCCCGTTACAGAAGAAAAAAACGATTTTCACCAGTGGTTCTCCACTTACAACACAAAGTTATATTTTCTTAAATGGGATGGCGTATATTTTTTAGACCCATTCGATAGAGTATTTTTTTCTGAATTCAACCATGTAATCATTTTATATCCTTACATAATAAAAATATTGAAAAAAATTTAAATAATATCAAAATAAATTTAATTTTTATAGTTATTTTTCAGGAGGTTATGTATCAAAAACAATTGAGCTTAAATTAAAGTAAAACAAATATTTGTTAATTACTTTATAAATAGTGTTCTATCCGCAACAATAGGCATTATTATGCACTAAATAATTCAAATTGGCAAATATCTGGTATTGTTTTTCGTACATGGTTTACTGAAAAATATCTACAAAAATAAAATTTATTTAAATTTTAATTGTTTTTTTCTCAATATTTTTATTATGTAAGGATATAAAATGATTACATAGTTGAATTCAGAAAAAAATACTGCATCGAATGGGCCTAAAAAATATGCTTTCCAATTTAAGCAAATATAACTTTGTGCTGTAACTTGAGAACCACTAGTTTAAAAAAATATTTTATTCTGTAATATCCCCTTTGGTCTCCTACAACTTTATTTCATAATACTTTTTTTGTATCTGTAATAATGTTTCCTAGTTTCATTTACATCCTGTATATAAGACTTACCTCTCTTCGTCATTTCTTATTGTATTTTAATAACATAAATCCGTTATTATTCATTTTTTTAAGTTATTTACTAATTTACAATAAATACAGACGGATTACCACTCTACTAGATGACATTCAATATTGATTGCGCCACCTCAGAGCTCGCGCAAACAATATTGAAAAGTTTACAATTTTTCTTACGTCAGAGATAGTCACCAGAATACTATTTTCGTGTTTTCTTGTTTATGAAGCAATACCTGTTATTAAACGATATTGTTTACTAAGCAAGTGCCACGAGAATATCGGCATTGATGGTGTGTTGTTTCATAAACAATAATTGTTTCCTATTCAATATCCACTACCCACCAGAATAACCCTGATAGTTCTTATACATTTTTCATAGTAATTCTTTGCATATGAAAATGAATTAACATTTTATATTTTTATCCAAAATACCTATTTTTATATTTTTTATTTGTTTACTACACATAGTTTAATCATTATGGCTGGTAGCGCGAGCGTAGTTCTAACACCCGTTTTAACTAAAACCATGCCAACGACTTGGCATAAACTTCAGTGTTATTACCACAAACACTGATTAAATCAAAAATGTATTGACAACCACATTCAATAAATTTGGCTTAATTTTTTTAAATGTTTATATTACAAAGAAGGCAAGACAAAAATCATAATAAACAGTTTTAATTAATGCCGCCAAATTTATTGAATATAGCTGTCAGTACATATTCGGCTTACTCAGTACATTGGCAATACTGATTTTGTTAATAACCCTGAAGTATGTGCCGAGTCGTTGGTTAAAACCGGTGTTAGTACTACACTCGTGCTACCAGCCTGTGACTACATATCGCGGGAAAGACTTATCTAACTTTTCTACGCAATTATTTAAGTTCAGTGGCGTAACAAGGACGTGCAAGGCGACGCAACACGTTGGGGCCTCCGGCTGGAGGGGGGCCCAAATTCTAATATAAATAAATAAATAATAATAATAAACGAAAATCCTGTCTTTACTTTCTCTTAAGTCTGATATGAAATTAATTTCTGTTGTCATCTGACGTTCCAACAAATAACTAATGGTGTGTGACAGCATCACTCTGCTTAAAATGATAGAGCTAGAGTAGATGTATGTGTATTTCTTATTGCTTTTTACGCTTGTACTGTGTACATGGCGTTCATTATACGAAGTATTTAAACATGGAACGAAAAACAAAATACGAAAACGATGCGCAAATATAACAACGATAACCTAAAGTAACGCACAAAAACTCGGTTAGAGTTTCCCAAGCGTGACTTTTGTTCATTAAGTTGGGTTATTTTTGTTATATTTAATGAAATATAGATGTTAAGTAAGCTGTTCGTCGTTTTATAAAACGGATGGGCAGCTATACATCGTTCAACGAGGGAACGTACATGTTTCGCGCAAGCAAATATAAAATGTAGTTACGATACGACATACAGGCTAATCACGTTTGAATGAAACAGCAATGGGAAAGTTTAGCGTGATTGAAATTTCATGTGAAATATTTTTTTAATCGTAAATATATGAAAAAGTATAACTTAAAATATAATTAAAATTTAAAATTATGTTCCCATTTATTTATAATTAATTATTTATCATCGAACTTTTGTGACGCCACAAGTGACTTATGCACATGTCTAGAAAGGATAGTGAGACCTGACTTTTTGAACGTAGATTGAGGCATTACACTACACACTTCTGCCTAGTTCACATGGGGTTGTTTACGTTTTCGCGAAAAAAAGGTTACGAGTTTTTAATTCGATGTTAAATTGTATTTGTTTTCAAAACTATAAAAATAATGGATAAAGATATTCATTCTTCGAAAGTAAAATTAATTTTCTTCAAATATTTACACTAATAAACTCTTTCCCTTATACTCTATATTCAATAATTAAAGTCCACACAATTAATACACTACAATGTACATATACAATACAATAATACACAATAAAATAAATAGAACCAGTCGTTTGCACAAGAAGAACAACAGAAATATAATAATCACAACACAGAACTGTTACAGCTTGTGCTTATAAACGACAGAACATGTGGATGCCATTTCTAAAACTTCCTGTTGTCATGTGCATCCAGCACGCGCCTGCCTAAGGTACACTGTACGTTCTCAGTGAACTTCTGTGACGTCATTATTTTATAAAATTTAATTTTTTAAGGAATTTAGGCATCTTTGAGTGAAATACAAAATAGAATATCACTTTTGAATATAATCTTAATAAAATAAAATAAAAATAAAGATATCGCACAAAACTTGCCCATTTTGTCCGTTATTGAAGATGCGTGAAGTTACCGATACCCAAGTTTCATTGAGCATTTAAATAAACCTCATCCTTGTGGACTTCTCGTGGACTATTAAGGGCCACTAATGATATATTTTGGGACTTCAATTTAAAAAAATATTTAAAAATTTGTCTGGGTAAATTTGTGTTTGTAATTAATATATATAATATAATTAATTCTTCTCTGCATATAGCAGCAAATATTTTGGACTATTAAGTGTCATCAGTTTCAAATTTTGGGCTATCATCTGAATTTTTTTTTATTTTAAGAAATGCGTAAATACAATTTTACGTATATTTACGCGAAGGGCACTACACCTTATTTATTTATAAATATAGAATACGATACGGCCTACTAAATGCTACCACTTCCAAATTTTGGGCTTTCATTTGAAATAATTTATTTTAAGAAATAGTAAAATGTATAGAGTTAAGAATATATATGGAGGGAGCGTGAAGCATGTTTGTAGGCAATGACCTAGATGTCTAGTAATGGAAGGGTAATAAAGCATCGGCCATATTGTACTGTTCCATTTTTGATTCATTGTTTGCTTTGCTTGCGCTGACATGGGATATTTTGAATTTGTTCCTTAAACTTTTGAGTTTATATATATTTTTTTAACCATATTTACTAAATTTTAATGATAAATACGACAGTTTACTGTTAGTTCAAGAGCTGGGAGTAAAATCAAGAGAATCATAAGATACTAGAAGTTTGACATTGTACCAACTTAATTTTTTTTACATAAAATTAATTAATCATACATATAACTAAATTGTGAAAACTAAACGTCGGCAGACAGTCACGTTTATCGAAAAGACGATCTTAAAGTTGTTAAAAAATATTTGGTACTGACCGACCGCCTTATAAATACCAAATTGTTTTTTGCACAGTATAAGTATAAACATTACTTATCCCAACGTCTGCCATTTATTGATGATCGCATTGTCAAAACAGACGCAGTAATAATTGTAATACAAACATGTAAGTTTGAGAATTATACTTACCTTTGTGTTCCACAATTAATATTTTTTAAGATATAACTCATAATATTAATTTCTTAAAAATCAATAAATAATTGGGAAAAACATGTAAATAATTGGCTTATTTTTAAATTAAATTTTTATTTTAACTCTACCTCTATTGCAAAATTTCAGATTACACAAATTTTTAATTAATCTATTTTGCAAAATAAGAAAATTAACATTTAATTATTTTATTTTTTAAGAGGATTTTTTCACTATTGTCAGAAACATGGATGGCTGTTGTTTCCTAATGTTTTTCAATATATTGCAGGTATACATATTTAATAAAACCAGTAGAAACAGGAGTCTACTTGTAATTGTAAGCAGAGAGAATTTGTTAGTATCTAATAAGTAGTATATTCGACTAATCAATATACAAATCAGAAAATAAAAATACATTTGCAATTACTTAATATTATCAACTACTTAAATAAAATTTTAAAAATCTGATGTGGGCCAGCACAATACCCTCCGCCAGTTCTATGTATTTTATACAAAGTCCATACAGATAGTTCCGTGCGAGAGACTCTATATTTCCAGTACATTAACTTCCCTCAGTTCTATATTTCGCACAAATTCCATACAGAAAGTTTCTTAGAATTGATTCTATATTTGCAGTAAAATTAAAACACAAACGTACTCTGTCAATCGCACTTGACATTGACATTTTTAAAATTATATTAGCTGTTTCCAGTGTTATTTCATAGCTGGCTGCTGTATGATATTTAATTTCTTTATAATTTTTAACTCAACATCCATTGAATATGAAGTATAAAATGTAATCAAAACGTATAGAGAATGAAATATTCTTTAATATTTATAATAACATTAAATGTGATTATATTTAGCAGCGGTTTTTCAATTAAAAAAAGAAAAAATCGTAACACACACACACACACATATATATATATATATATATATATATATATATATATATATATATATATATATAGACATACAGACATCATCGCAAAAATAGTAAAATCGTATTCTAGGGACTCTAAAACGTGCTTATTCATTAAAAACTAACCATCGGTGAAAACACTTTTTTTAAATGACAGCCTGCAAGCTAAATCTTTATGAAGGTCTATAATTATAGTTTAATCAATAATTAAACAAAAAACTAAGTTATCAATTAACTCATTATGTATCAGTGATCTCATATGAGAGTCAAAGTTTCATAATTTTTTTTCAAAAACTTACTTTTTTACACTATTTAAGTATGTCCATATGTTCTATGGAAACTATTTTACTTATAAAAATAATATTATTGTGCCATTTTCATTATTAACAATTTGCAAAAATATTGTGGTATAACAAGCTTTCATAAAAGTATTTTTATTTTTGGCTCGTACAAAATATTTTCTAATATAACTTTATTTATAACTATTAGACAAGTATTTACCTGTTTTTATTTACTATTAAATTTTATATTTTACCCTACAACCCTCCTTTGAATCTGCTGATCTCATATGAGATCACTGGGAACATTCATATTGACTTAATGTAACAAGTTTAATCTCGTTTATAGTGTTAGTTTATAAGTGCGCGCAGTGCATAGACGTGCTTTTATTATTAGTTTACATAATTTTGTGATTAAGAATGAGTTCATGTGTGCGAAAGGCGTTAACTCTTGATGAATTGGAATCGGTAGCCAATGATGAAGAATTCTGGAGAGATTTAGAATGCGATGCCCCAGTGAACATTGTCACTTTACCACCTGGACCGGACGAATTAACAGATGAAGAAGAGGCTAACGATGAAGAACTCGGTATTATAAATGTAGCTGATGTTCCAGGCACACTAGAAGTCTACTATATACGCAACGAAGAAAAAAAAATATTACGGGCACTTGGAGAAGAACCGAACCTATTTACACTAAGTGGGACAACCCAGGGTCTAAATCGAACGAAAATTTATCTGCATTGAAACAAAAGTTGACAGGGAAAACACCCGTAGAATATTTTGAAACATTATTTACGGATGAAATATACTTTCATTACTCTGTGAAAGTTTAAGGTATGCAAAAGAAATAAAAAATGATATAAATTTCAATAGTACAATTGATGATATAATAGTTATTTGTGTATCAAGAGCGTAAAGTGAATCTTTATTGCTCGTGCTCCTAAATTGAGCTAGAGCAATAAAGATACTTTACGCTAGAGATGCACACATAATTTTTTCTACGACTTTACTAACGAAATAAAAAAATAATAATACCTGTTTAGTAAGTTCAATTCAATCTCAACCAATTTCCTGTTTTGTGTTGCTGTAACCATGACGATATGATTAAATAAATAATTCTGATGCCAACAATCATTGTTTTATTAAAAGTTTTCACACATACATCAAAAATGTGCTCAAAAATCTTCGAAAATAGTGAAGATAGTGATTTTCTTGTACTCCTCCAGATATATTCGAAACGGCGCAAAATGCTTTCTTGAGTTTATTACCTGCAAAATCAAGAGCATTATACGAAAAGAATTATAACCTCTTCATTAAATGGTGTAAGTTAAGAAAAATCAAGAATTACAGTGAAAATGTTTTACTAGCTTATTTTTTGGAAAAATCTAATGTAATGAAATCGTCTTCTCTTTGTTCCATTTTTTCCATGCTAAAATCAACACTAGCAGTTAAGAACGATATTGATATCAGCAAATTCAATGGGTCCATTTTAATTGTGAAGATTCCAGACTCAAAAACTAATGTGCAGCGAACATTTATTGTTGATGATCATAATCTTTTGTCAATGTACAGAAGATATGTTGCTCTTCGACCCTCTAACATATCCTCCCGGTGATTATTCATAAATTACAAGCATGGCAAATGTACCGCACAAGTTGTTGGAATGAACACTATAGGAAAAATTTCATTTAACATTGCATAATATCTGAATTTACCTGATTCGAAATCGTTTACAGGCCATTGTTTCCGCAGATCCTCTGCTACATTACTAGCTAATTCCGGAGCTGACAGCTGTTGGAGAAGGTTATGTTGATGAAAGTTTGAAAAATAAAATTGATACAGCGCATAAAATTTTAACAAACAAGGAGAATCAAACTTCTTCCACTGCCACACTAACTGAATATTCTAGTGAGAATGTCACAGTCACAGAATCTAATTTATCCTAGTCAGCTGTTTCAAGCTCTCGAATAAATATACAAAACTGTCAAAACTACACATTCAATTTTAACATTGTCGGTCAATGATTAAATCCACTAAGTTTGTTAATTATAAAATATATTTATAGTTGTAATTAAATGTACATTCACCAACAGAATAAAGTTGTAACTTAATTAAATAAATTAGTTGGTAGCGTAGCTAACTTCGTATTGTTTGTAGCACATTTTTAGTGTAAAACAGAACCTAACGTATATTTTGGGTTTCGTTAGTATTGTTTTAATAAATTAAAATTTCAGCAACAATATATATTTATCTAAGCGAGCAAATTAAGTACTTTACCGCGCATTGCTATGGGAGACGCGCCGTAAAGTGTTGTATGCTCGTTCCTTAGTAATCATTAACTTTACGATGACAAAAGAGAGCATAAATATCAACTTTTCATGGTAATCGTAGAAAAAAAGTATTATTGGTATACTATTATTTAATGGATACAAAATGATGCCATCAGAAAAACATTATTAGTCCGAAGACATGGCATTGGGTGAAGAAATAGTGAGAAATGCAATGTCTAGAAATAAATTTCAAAAACTTAAGTCATACCTTCATTTTTCCGATTATAAATTAGCAAAGGATAATAAGGAAGATAAAGGGTTTAAAATTAGGCCACTTATAATATTACGGACACAATAGTTTGAAGCAGTTTATTAGAGGGAAGCCGATACGTTTCGGATATAAATATTGGACTTTATATGGACCGAGTAGCTACTGTTACAATTTTAATTTATATTGTGGCAAAGATACTTCCTACCAGAGATCCAGGAGTACCTCTTGGAACAAAAGTTGTGTTAGATATGATAAATATTATTGACGATCCATGCAGCTACACAGTTTATTTTAACAACTTCTTTACAAATAATTATTTACATACTGAACTACCCGAAATGAAATTCAGAGTAACTGGGACTATGAGAGATAACCGTGCGGGAACTTGTACCATTACTGCAATTAAAATTCTACAAAAACAAGATCGTGGTAGCCTAGATTACAGATTTGATACAAATAATGAAATATTGATAACAAAATGGAACGATAACGAATGTGTAATGGTAGGATCTAATTTTGATACATTGGAGCCATTCGAAAATGTTTCTCGTTGGGATAAACACAAAAAAGAAAAAACTCAAGTTAGACAACCCAGAGTATTGAAAAATTAGAACAAATTTATGGGTGGTGTAGATCACCACGATTGGCTAGCTAGTAAATATTCCACCAAAATACGCGGTAAAAAATGGTACTGGCCACTATTTACTAGATTTATATAATGCTATGAATTTGCTTGAATTTAGACGATATGTTACACAATTTTACCTACAAATATCATCAAAATCTAAAATAGGTCGTCCTGTAAATAGTGGGATGAAAGATGTAAATTTTGACATACGTACAGATGAAATTGAGCACTTTATATTACAACTAGAAGAACAGCGGCGTTGCTAATTTGTAGTATGTAAAAGCAGACCTAGAACCTACTGTGAAAAATGTTATGTAACTTTGTGTGTGCAATGTTTCAACCATAATCCAATAATAATATATATCATTTTTTATATATTTTTTTAATTTAAGGATTTGTTTGCCTTGTTACCTACTAACAAATACAATAAAAATAATTTTGTGAAATATCTACATAAAAAGTGATTTTTTATATACATGTACCCAGTGATCTCATATGAGATCACCTAATTTCCCAAAACCTATAAATGAAAAAAAAAATTTGCAAATTCTCTTTTAGTACTTACAGGTAAGTAAATTTTTATAGAAAAATGTTTAATTTTTAATAAAAAAAAATAAGTTGGGACTTAATGGGTTAAAAATCCCCCAGTTGCTATAATTTTTAGGAAGAGTATTCTAAATTGATATGGGCAGTGAACAGTTTACGAAAAATAATTGTTAAATATGTAGGTACATATAAATAATTAAATACTAGTATGTATCAAAAAGCGAAGATAAGGAAGAGGATACAATTTACAGGTGTTAGAAGATACAAAATTGTATGATATTACGACACAGGTTAATGACGTACTCGTAGTTACCAATGTTAATATGAAATATTGAATACATTATTGAATTGTTAATTTTTTTCATTCTATCGTGTTTTATTCCATGTAAAACTATATTTATTCTCTATTTAACATACATACTTAGTAGCAGTAGAAAATACAAAAAAGTTCACACATTCACAGCTAAAATAGAATCCAAGAAACATGTCCAACATGAGATACGAAGTCGATTAAATTAGATAAAAATTCTTCCATTATGTATGAAATAATACTAGATTTTGGTTTGCATTTTTTTAGGGTATTTTTGGAAATTGGAAAGCTTTCTAGTGATGAATAATTTATCAATGTTCATCTGTTTCTGACGACAGAAATGCAATAATTATTAAAATTAGTAGGTTGAAAACAATGATGTTGACAACGAAATAAATTAAATCGTCAGTTAAATATTATCAAATGCTTGTTTTTAAGTTTATGTCATTTATTTTTATTCATATTTTTTATCTCAGTGAACACTGAAACATTTTGTTTTAAATACGTCTTTGGACGTACCTACAAATATAATAATAAAATTAATTAGACTAAATAAATATTATTTTCATAAATATATAATCGATAATAATTGTATTTTACATTTTTTTCAGTGTCACAATCATCGTTTTAACCAAGTGAACATATTCCTCCTTTATATGAAATTAGTTACATCACTCGATATGTTATTGATTAAAAACCAGATTTATCAACTCTTGTATTTGATAATTTTGACTACATGTACAAAGTAAGCGATTGCGATTAGATTACATTATTTGCAAATGCAATTAGAAGGAATAAGACATTATGTAATTGTGAAGGATTAGGAATCAACACGAATCTATGCATCTTATTTTCTGGTAATTGGTGATTCAAATTAACTTTTCTCACCGTGACGTTTCCCAATTGTGTCGTCATACTATATATAAGCATTATTCCTTACCTATACTGTGGTGACGTCATAACTGGGATGTACGTCAATCTGTCACTGATACCTACTGAATTTTACGCTTTTTAGAGAAATTTAAAAACATGAAATTATCGAGGAAATTATGTTAAAAAAAATGTATTTTAGTTTATTTAAATGGCCTGCAAATTAAAAATATTCTATGAAAGGAGGGAAATAATATATTCTGGGCATATTCTAAGTTTAAAATTTAGCCACTTGCGTATCGCTTAGTTTGAATCGCGAATAGTTGTAATGTACATATATACGAATATATCAGACGAACAAAATAAGCCGTGTAGAAAAATTTGTTAAATATATGAAAAGCATAATACAGTGTGTTCAAAAAAATTCCTAACCCGTAGTAGGCTATGAACAAAGATACGTATGTCAATTTTAAAATATTTAATTGAATGTCAATTTGACACGAGATATTGTCAAAAATGTTATATGAAGAAAACAAAGCTTTTCTTCTTGAATCTTACTTTAGGAATGGAAACACATTAAAAAACGAAGAATGGCAATATTAAGTTTCCTTTTTTATTGTCTTTTCTCCTTAAAATTACGTTTCAAGATTAATTTTGACAACTTGACTTTTGAATTGAATAATGATCAGACATACGTTTCTCTGTTCATAGCCTACTCCGAGTTAGGAATTTTTTTGAACACACTGTATAATATTTATTAATAAAACACCAATAAATGAAAATTTTCACAAATTATAAAACATATCTCAGCGAAAAAATCTTGATGGAATAAAAAATTTAAATGGAAGTTTTTACCATCTTTTCTTTTCTTTATACGTTATCGTGCAGAAAAGAATAAATCAAATTTGTGTAATCTGAAACTTTGCAATAAAGGTGGAGTTAAAATAAAAATTAAATTAAAAAATAAGCCACTTATTTTCACTTTTATTCCAATTTTTTATTGTTTTTTAAGAAATTAATAAATTGTTAAATAGTGATTATGTACGCATATTTCACAACTACCGTCATTTTGGGTAATAATAATAATAATAATAATAATAATAATAATAGTAATAATAATAATATTTGAATTATTATTTTTCACTACTTCAGGTATACCTTAAAAATATTAATTGTAGAATATAATGGTATGTATAACTGTCAAATTTAAATATTTATATTGCACCTAATTACTGCAATAAACGGTGTCTATTTTGATAATGCGACCACCAATAAACAGCAGACATTGTGATTTATGAAGAAAAAAGTAGCCAAATATTAACGTATTTTTAACTTTAAGCTCGTCTGTTCGATAAACGCGACTGTCTGCCAAAGTTTACTTTTCACAATTTAGTTACATGTATGAATTAATTTTTTGTAAAAAAATGAAGTTGGTATTTCATTAGAATCTTATCAGCGTTTTTTTTTTTACTTTTTAAAAGTCTGCTTCTAAAATGTGACCTCGAGAAGCGGCAGACCAATATATTTTAGACAAAGTACATCACTCTGGTCATTTTGGCGTTTACTGCAACCTGGTATTAATGAAGCTCTTGGTAGTTGATTTCGAACGTTTTTTGAAAATTATTAAGGTTGAAGGCGACCAATTACGGTCGGCAGACGAGTGATTTTTCTTTTAGACTAAATAGTATTATAAGCTAACGATGTGAAACCTTTGGTATCTTATGAGTCACTTGATTTTACTCCCAGCTCTTGGACTTATTACGCTACAGATATGAAACAATATATTATGGCCGACGCTTCATTCCCCTTCCGTCACAGTGCATCAAGGTCATTACTAGCAAACATGCTTCACGCTCCCTCCATATATATATATATATATATATATATATATATATATATATATATATATATATATATATATATATATATATATACTTAGCTCAATGGATTTTGCCCATTTCTTAAAAAAAAATTCAGATGAGAAGCCAAAATTTGAAAGTGGTAGCATTGAGTAGGCCGTATTGTATTTTATATTAATAAATAATTAAGGAAATTGTAGGGCCCTTCGAGTAAATATAGGTAAAGTAGTATATACCCATTTCTTAAAAAAAGTCTGATGTGGCCAGCACATGACCTCCCGTCAATTCCATGTTTGAAGTAGCAATGAAGTATCACTTCCATTTGATCGTTTGTAAACAAAATCTAATTTGTTATTCTAATAAATGGAAAAGTCTGTAATACTAAATTTTGGATTATATTTTATAATGTTTTTCCTCGAAAATCCGTTAAGAGCTCCAAATGAAGTACGACTTCCGGTTTATCATATAGGTATAGTCAAAATCTAATGTTGTTTTAA
>OY720465.1:23874767-23937267 GCA_963082715.1 Harpalus rubripes
CACTTTATTCATTTAATAGTATATTATTCAATGAGCATGTAATGTATGGTATTACTCATGAGAATAAAGTTTGCATCACGAGCGAACGCGAGTGATGTAAATCATTCGAATGAGTAATAACCATTACATGCGAATAGAATACTATACTTTATCCACAATTGTCAAATAATAACATATCAGTGACATATTGGTTTTGAAAAATAAGTAGAATTTTCTCACTGACAAATGCAAAAATGTTTTTGTTTACATAGACAAATCTAGTCATCGGTGTAGTTGTAACAAAATTATGAAGTGATTTGACATTTAATATAAAATCTTAAAACCGACTATTCAGCTACAATTCAAGCTTAAGAAGAAAATAAAAGTATGAAAAATGACAAAACTAGTGTAATTTTGGCTTTTTATGTGGAAATAATTACTTATTAAAAGTAATTTTGTGTGTACTCTTTGAAAGGTAGGATTTGAATTTGGCATAACGATTGAATAATATTATTCCATTGAACTGTCAATATTATTCAATTAGTAACAGTAACGAAGGTCATTAATTGATAAAAATCGGTAGAATTATGGGTATATAATTGACAGTTGTGGATAAAATACATATAAAAAATCAATGAAACACTAACTTTTAAAGTTAATTTACTTTGAAAATTCTCCCCTGAAATTAATTTCTGCGTACGCCACTACATAGTAAATAAAATGTATAAAATGTTCCCATGTACGCATGACTACACACGTACATAATAAACTCACGCAGTCTTAGATAAGAACTTAATCATGTTCGGATTTAGGCATTGCTTCAAATACTTTTCAAATGTCGTCAATATTTAATAATTAATTTTGCTAATTTTTAGTTGACGCACCTGCAGTAACTATCGAGGAAGACAGATCATTAAAATTAGGAGATTAATGCTGAACTGTGGATGTGGAACACAGAAAATTCCAAATGTTTCGATATACATATGGAAGAAAGATAATGCCGTAGTAAGTAACATACATAATTATTTTTCTTTGGTTGACTGTAATTAGATCAGTTTTTATTAGTTGTTATTAAGTCTGAAGTTAAATTTTATTTAAAAACTGTAACAATATGGTTTTATTTGATAAATTATTATATGCCGCTGAATTATTATTAATATTTTATTATATGACAGGTATTTTATCATTATATAACAAAACATAACAGAAACATATATAGTACTGAGTTGTCAAGTTACACATTCCCTTTCTGGTGGTTGTTCGCGTCCTCGCACGGGCACCAATACTAGACGGATATCTTTGGTCGAGTCCCTCTTCATTCTTGAATAGGAGCTAAACTGGACAGTTCAGTTTCAGATGAAACTGGTTTCTTGGCCTTTCCCTTCATCTTTTCACCACGACTGGAGTGGGTGGTTCGTCCTCTTCTTCAATGCTGCCATATGGGGTAATATCTGAAACATGTACTTCGCATAAAGGTTTTTTGTGGGACCTTTGAATTAATTAGAATTTCCTTTCTTGGAATTTCTAAGAAACTGAGTTTTCAAAATGATTTTATCACCAGGTAAGTATGTAGGACTAGATTTTCCATGTATGTCTCTGTATTTTGTCTGCATATTAGTTTATCATTAATTTTAATTCCTTGATTGTAAATGGTGCATTGTATTAATTCAAGCTTCAGCGCTGATCTGTGAACAATTCTTGACTGAAATGGCGAATGAAGTGTCTCCGTGTGTATATTTATCTATTCACGGAAATAAGCATATTCTACCAACACGTCATGTGCTAAAGTTTCTACTTATAGATAATAGCTATTTGTGTATTAAGAGCGCAAATGGGACATTGACGATTGAGAAGTTGTTGCCCCGCGACGCATGAGCGTGGCATTCTCTCGAAATCGACAATGGTCATTTGCGCTCAAAATACAAACAATTTTTTTTCTACAGTCGCTAAAATAGGGTCCTCCGCCAAAAAAAGTTTTTTTTTGTATTATTTATTTGTGTCAAGTACATTAAACTTGTGCAGTGAAAAAGTGGAAGTCCATTGGGAGCGTTCACGCCAAACTTTTGCAGGTGGCAGCACAAGTGTTACACAATTTATTTAATTTTAATTTATCGTTATTTTTAATTCTTTTTGTGCTATTGCTTCAATTTAATCTAAGCATTTTATATTTTCGTTTTTGTAAATAGATGCCCTATTTTATTTTCACAGCAGTGCGGCATTTTGTTTGGTTATGTAATATAGCGACACAGCAATTATATGTCATATTGACTTGTGAAGGTGGTGAATGTGTAACTACAGTGCCATTAGTTCCTGACTAAACGTTTCCATTGGTCAGCGAGCGTTTTTTCTACTTTTTCGCGTATGGATATCCATTGCAGGTGGCAGCACAAGTTTTACACAATTTATTTAATATTTAATTTTAATTTATCGTTATTTTTCATTCTTCTTGAGCTATTGCTTCAAGCTAATCTAAGCATTTTATATTTTCGTTTTTGTAAATAGATGCCCTATTTTATTTTCACAGAAGTGCGGCATTTTGTTTGGTTATGTAATATAGCGACACAGCAATTATATGTCATATTGACTTGTGAAGGTGGTGAATGTGTAACTACAGTGCCATTAGTTCCTATCTAAACGTTTCCATTGGTCAGCGAGCGTTTTTTCTACTTTTTCGCGCATGAGCAGCAAAGTGGCATTTTGCGTTGACAAAAAAGCGCAAATAGCTACTTTTTATATAGACTGTAAGAAATAGCTATTTGTGTATTAAGAGCGCAAAATGGGACATTGTCGATCGAGACGTTGTTGACGTGCGATGCAGGATCGCGGCACTCTCACGAAATCGACAATGTCAATTTGCGCTCGAAACACGCAAGATTTTTTCTACAGTTGCCACAGTGGGATCCTCCACCATAACAAAAATTTGTTTTTTATTTTTATATTTTAATTTATCGTTATTTTCGATTCTTCTTGAGCTATTGTTTCAACCTAATCAAGCATTTTATACTTTCGTTTTTATAAATGAATGCCCTATTGTAGAAAAAATATATTTTACTCACTTCTACCATAAAAAATATTACATTTTATATTCATGTAAAAAAACTATTTAATTTTTATCGTGTTTTTTTTCAAATACTATTATATGACTTTTACTGCAGATCAATCTACCTGCACCGAGACACCGCGCGTTGAGTAATGGAAGTCTACAAATTATTGGATTGTACAAAGAAGATGCAGGAATCTATAACTGTGAAACTCGCAATTTAGACGATGATCCAACACAAAAATATATTCGTTTGAACGTGACAGGTATAATAAAATACGTTGTTCTAAAAATTTTGCAGGCATAATCTGAAATGTGTAACATTCTACATACTCCTAATTCAGACAGTATATAAAGTAGCCTTTTTTAAACTTTATTTAAACTGAAAATTGTTGTTTGTTATAACGTAATATTTTATTTATTATTTAAATATTCTATGACGTAGGTATAAAGGCGATTTTGTTCTCAAACAGTGGAGTTCACTAACAATAATTGGAATTACCTATGTAAATTGATATTTTTCAACATTTATAAAAAATACTAGTATACAAATATGTTGAAATACCTTAACTTTAGTGATTGATAATTAGAAATATGGGTGGATAATAATCAATTTATGAAATAATTAATAAAAAACTACGTATATTGTAGTCTAAGTTTTGAAAGCCACCGGCAGCCTGTGACACTTAACATATCTGTCAATTTTATTCAAGCGTTGTTTCTTTATTTTCTGAATTCGTTAGGGTGGGCAGACGTCCGGATAAAACCGGACATGTCCGGATTTTGCACAAAAATGTAAATGTTGGGCCGGCTTTTTTACGATTTTTTATTATTATTTTAGTTGTCCCATTTTTAAGTTTTAATATGAAGCCAGGAAAAGCTAAATGAGATATATTACAAAATAGTTATTTGTATATCAAGGCTGCGAAATCACTCTTTAGCGTACCGAGAGAATAATTATCGCCGAGACCGCTTGCGGTCGAGGCAAGTCAATCTTGAGAGCGCTAAAATATTTCGCAGACAAGGTGTACACAATATTTTTTGTGCTACCGTAAAAATATGTAATACCAATTTTATTAATTTTAAAGTTTCATTGTAAATAGAAAGTTAGCTTTCAATGTGGTTATGGGATTGACATTTGATAATCAAAAACATGCAATTCTCAAGTGTCAAAATGCTTGTTTACCTAATTTCGCGGCCGTTACCATAACAACGGTCGCAAAATCCAATTTTGCGGCCTATATTGCGGCTGCGAAATGCTTATTTTGCACAAAAATGAGATTTTCCTACTAATGTAAACTATATGCCAAGGCAAATGTATAGCAAAAGAGCTGCGTTCCTATTTGGCTTCTAATACATTCTACAAGTATCAGTAGATAGCGTTGGAATGATCATGTATACATCCGAATAGAGCTATATACCGCCCGCAATTTCAGTTGGCAGTGACAAACTACTGTTAGCTACATTTCAAAAGGAGCTATGTCCTCTCGAATATAGCTCCTGCTTTAGTAGTTATTACAGATAAAGGTACACAATATAAGTAGACAGTTCATTTATTTATAAAACAATCTGTGGTAGTTGCTAATAATGATTGTTTACAAAGATGACTATATAATTATTAAAAATATTCCTGTGATTACTATATTCATAATATTGTATCTTTCTATTTTTAATATAGACAAAGTCTTTCAATCGGGATGACAAATTTCTCCTTCTTTGTGGTCGTAAGGAAGCTGGTACCGGTGGATCTTCAGCTCGATCCGTATTTGTAACTGCAGTGGTAGCTGGACGGTCCTCGGCACTGTTTTTCTTTCAAACGTTGCAGATTCATCGCAGTTGGGATTGATCGTTGTTTTTTTTTGTTTGGATGTCTAAATTTGCTGGCAAACTTTGGGTATTATATTTATTGTGTACTGTGTGGTCAATATTTATTGTTACATTAGGCGGTTGAGGATTTAAATTTGGAGTTATTATTCTTGGTTTTATATTTACCTCTTTTCTTATATAAGACGATCCTTCTACCTGTACTATATAAGAATTAGCGGGATATTTCTTTGAAACTATTCCCTTTGACCATGTGTTTTGTAGTTGTACATTAACGAGTTGTTCTATTATTAAATCAGGATAATTCTTACACTTTTTGTGGTAATATAATTTTTTGTTTTTATTCTCTTTAATTTTGTTTGGAATATCATCATGTACTTTGGGTTTTCATTGTTTTGATAAACAGGGTACACTAGTTTTGAACATTCTCTGCGTTGGACTTGAACCAATTTTATTTGGAGTGTTGGTCACGTGTAATAATACATACAATAAATTTTATACACTTTCTTCTGTCTTCTTAATAATTTTCTTTGCTAACTTTACTGTGGCTTCTGATTTCCTTATTGATGATTAGGAGACGATGTGGTGTGTTTAAATTCCCAATTTTTTGAAAATTCTTGCTATTTATTACTAACAAAATTCGTTCCATTATCTGTACATACTTGTTGAGGTATTCCATGTCTACTAAATCCCTTTTTGGTGTCAACTAACAAAAACACTTTGGCTTGATTTAATTCAGTCAATAATTCATATAATTAATGTAGGGAAAAAATAACGAAGCTGCAGTCACTTCTTGTTGAAATTTTATTGAAAATTAAACATACAAACGTTTCGATCACAATTTGATCATCATCAGGGTAACGTTTAAGGATAAATTTAGAAAAACATGAAAATGAAAAAAATTTTTAAGGTCGAAACTTTCGTCAAAATTACAATAAATAAATAAAAAACTGGCATACATATCAAAATTGCATATAAAAAATTCATATAATGTTTGAAACTGGTATTTTTAATACAACATTTAAAGGTTTAAAGGATTTGGATCAAGACAAATTCGTATACTGTTCGATATTTTAATAATTACTAAATTGCTTACCCAGCCAGTATGTGCTTCTTGTTTTGCTATAATTCCATCCTATTCTAATGTATCCAATTGTTTCCTTTATGCTTTTGGTATTCTTCTTGGCCTTTGAAGTTGTGGTATTATAGCGTTGTCTATATCCAGATTCACTTAATCTTTTAGACAACCGTAACCTGTGAAGACTTTTTTATGTTTTCTTACTATTTCTTCTGCTTCTTCCTTTGAAGTTATTATTTCGCGCATAGACATACTGTAAATATGATTGCAGTATTTAATTAGTCTTAAAGTAGTACATACATTAGCAGACAAAAGAATTCCATGATTTACATTTACCATTTGTAATTCTAATTTATAAAATTTATTTTTATGTCTACATTTGAAACATACTGACCTGAAACTGGTATTTTTGTATCACCAAAGTTTTGCAGTTTGTGATTAAATTTAAATAATTTAAGATATTTTACCATATATAACTGACATAGCTGTTCGTATCCAATTAAGCTTATATTTGCCCCCGTATCTAGTTGACGTTTCATTATTATCCATTTATTATTTATTAAAAATTCTAATTCAGCTTCTTCATGTCCTCTTGTAGTGTTATCTATAATTTTACTAACATAAAAAGTATTATCTTTTTCAATATCTTCTTCAGTTTCAGCTTTATTATCTTCCATAAGGTTTATTTTCTTTTTATTTATTTTCTTCTGTTCTCCATATTTTTTCTTACATACATTAGCAAAGTGATTTTTTCCATCTCATATCTTGCAACTTTTACCAAATGTTAGGCATGATCCCTTTTTAAATATATGCATATTTTCACAAAATTTGCATTTGTTTTTCTTCATTATTATATTGACAGTGTCATTATTTAAAGTCTGAAGTCTTTCGCTTGTTAGTTCATCTATTCTACAAAGATCTGTAGCATCTTCTAATTTGAAATCTGTCTTTAACATTAATTTGCGTTGTAGGTCCTTATTTCTTATACCTAAAACTATTCTATCTCTTAGCAAATCATTTCTAAAATCTTTGAAATTACAGGTTTCTTTTATTTTTTCTAATTTTCTTAAATAATCGTCGAATTTCTCGTTGTTTTCTTGATTAAATGAATTAAATATTGCTCTTTCGAATATAACATTTTTCTTCGAAACTAATCTAGACCTTATTGCTGAAATTGTTTTATCGTATGTAGATTTTCATCATCTATAAGTTTAAATCTATCATATTTTAGTATTACTTTATCTCTTACACATGAAAATACAATACTTATCTTTTTTGATTCTTGATCTTTTGGCAATTTATTCATTACGTTAGCGATTTCATAATCCTGAAAATTTTTGATATCTCCTTTTTCAATTTCTAGAGGCGCTTGCATATGTATGCGACTATTATTTTGATATCCTAAACATTTTGTGATTTCTGTCAGCGTTTCCATTTGCTTTTTTAAATATTCTAACAAAGTTTCGTTTTCGGTACTCATTTGTAATATACTCTTTTTCTAATACAATATATTTGATTATTATTATATATTATATTACATGAGATGGTCTCCTGTGGATCCCTGTACTGCGACCTGTAGATCTATTGTACCCTCCAAATTTACTCCTATTCTAAGAGTCCTGTTTGTTTAATAAACTCCTGGGTTTTCTTCAGATCTAAATCTTTGAGCATATCCTGCTGGAACTCTTCTGCCCCCAGTGCACAGTGACATATAAGGTGCTGAGGGGTTACTTCCTCTTCACCACATCCCCTGCATGTTGGTTCTTGTGTTAGTCCCGTCGTGTGCAGGTGTTTAATTTCAATTTGTTCCTCGCTCCTAGTGCGTTTAATCTGTGGATGCACTCTAGAACAAGTCCAGACTCTATATCACAAGATTCTAGTGCTTTTAGTGCGGCTTGGCTGTCTGTTACTATAGAGATTCGTCTGTTGCTATAGTGGCTCTCTAGTAGTAATTTGGCGCAGGTTGAAATTGCACACAATTCTGCATAGAATACTGTTGTATAAGTCCCGAGTCTAATCGACTGATTGTGCCTGTTCCATGTATTCCTGCTTTGGCTCCATTTTATGTTTTGGATCCGTCTGTATATATGACTGTCATCTTTTCCCACCGGACTATTTACTTGTTTCCATGCCTCCCTTGCGTGGATTTCAACCCTGTAATTTTATTGATGGTAAACTCTTTGCTGGTCCGGTCTGGCACCATCGAAGGATGGAGTTGTTTTTTATGTCTGAAGATTTTTGTTCGATAATTTCTCCATTTATCTTCTTTAGAGTGAATTCTCATTCTGTATGCTCCGCTAACTGCCTTCGCCTTTACTATTAAATATAGCGGGGGTATGATTATCAGTTTCCATTGCCCCAGTTGGTGTGGTCGACATAGCTTCAGTGATTCCTTAACAGGCTAGTCGTTGGACTTTGTTTAGTGTACATTTGCAGTGCTGTGTCTTTTCTTTGGCACCAGGCAAGGCTTGCATACTCTATAACTGGCTTGGTCGTTACGGTGTAAATCCAGTAATGAAATGGGAGTGTTTAGTTTTAAAAAGTCCTTTAGTTAATATATCGGCTGGCATCTCGCCAGACTGCATATATTGGACGTCGATCTCTTTATTCTCTTGCGACTCGCGAACGAAGTGGTAACGAGTGGAGATGTGTTTTGTTTTAGAATGCAATACTGGGCTTTCTGCCAATTTTCTTGCAGCTTAGTTGTCGTTATAAATAACGGTGGGTTTGCTATCAATTTCATCCAATTCTTTTAATAAATTTCTTAAATAAATTGTTTCTCGGGAGCACTCCGATAAAGCAACGTATTCCGCCTCTGTGCTGGATAGCGCCACGGACTTATGGTTTCTGGATTCCCAGCATATAGGACCTTGGTATAGTTTGAAAACAAATCCAGTGTGCGAGCGTCGGTCGTTCACAACTGCGTCAGGGAAACCAAGTAGTGGGTCATCGGATCTCCCGAATTTAACTCCTAAATCAGCTGTCCCGTGTAGGCATCTTCATACGCGTTTTTCTGCCTTGACATGTTGCTTGTTGTAGTTCGTGTTGAATTGATTTAACATTCTGATGGAGTAAGCAATGTCGGGCCTGGTAAAAATCGCTAAATACATTAACGAGCCAATCAGTGATTGATACGGGAAATTTGTTTCCTTGTTTTGTTCTTGCAATGGGTTTTCTCTGGTTGCATCAACTTGCTGTTGGCGTCAACGGGGGTTCCAATTGTCTTGCAATTTTCCATATTAAATCGCTTCAGAACATCATGAAGATATTTCTTTTGACTCATGGTTATTGTTCCTTTATCTAAGTCTTGCTTGAATCCTATGCCGATGCAATATTTGATTAGTTTTAAGTTCTAAGGCTTTCATTTCGAATTCTCTGGAAAGAGCTTTCTTGAGATCCGTCATGACTTCCATGTTGCTTGCGGTGAGGATCAAATCATCCACATATATCCCTACTAGGATTGTTTTGTGCTGATTTCTCATGTAGTAAATGAATGGTTAATTTTAGTGGCTTTAGTTCAAACTTTTGGAGTTTTTCATCCAGTTTATGATATCATTGTCTTCCGGATTGCTTTAATCCGTATATGGACTTCTTAAGGAGTAATACTTCATTTTGGTTTGTCCCGAATAATTCGTCGAATATCTCGGGCTTTTCCATGAAGATCTCTTCTTCTAAATCACCGTTTAAATACGCCGTTATTACGTCCATTTGATGGACAATTAGATTGTGTTTTGTGGCTAATGCCATTAGTAGTCGAATTGAGCTTGCTCTGGCGACTGGAGCAAAAGTCTCTCGATAATCGACACCAAATTTCTGGGTGAACCCTTTTGCTACAAGGCGAGCTTTTCTCGTCGATGGTGCTGTTCGCCAAATATTTTGTTCGCAGGACCCACCGACTTCTCATTATTTTCTTATTGTCTGGTCGTCTTACGACTTTCCAGACGCCGTTCTTATTTAAGGCGTCATGTTCATTTTGGGCTGCTATTTCCCATTCGTGAGCATTTTTTCTAGCAAGTGCTTCTTTCAACGTTGTTGATTATTAAGTTTTCTTGCTGGGTATTTTCATTTTCTGGTATGACGGTTTTGTAAATTTTTCTTGGTCGGCCGCGTAAACCTCTTCGCAATAACGATGGACGTCCACGAGTACGTTTTTCTGTCGTTGTTGATTGTGTAGCATCAACAATTCTTTCGGTCATCATTTGAAGAACATCTGTGTCAGCTTCCGATTCGCCGTCATTCGGACTGATACTTTCTGATTGTTCATTCATTGACGAAGTCGTTTGCTTCAGATGAAGTATTTTCCATGGGGTGATTGAAGAATCCATTATTTTCTTGCGTTTCATTATTTGCAGTTACTACGGCGTCTTCGATGAAATGCACGTATCGGTTTTTGACAATTTCCTTTGTTTATGGAATCCAAAATTGAAAAGCTTTTGCTTCATCGCAGTAGCCCACGAAAATGCATTGAATTGATTTTGCTTCGAATTTCCCAGTTTTCCCATCCTTTTGGAGTGAGAACGCCTTAGATCCAAATTTTCGAAAATGTTTGACGTTTACGATTTGATTGTGCCATCTTTCGTGAAAGATTTCATTGTTAATACTCCTCGAACGACATCTATTTCGAATGTAGTTGGCGGCGTTGATGGCTTCAGTCCAAAAACTGGTGGACAGCTGAGAGTCAATTAGCATACAGCAAGCCATTTCACTTAAATATGCATTTAAATTCTTGTTCCAATATTCGCCCTTTCCGTTGTCGCTGCGAAGAATTTTTATCTTCTCACCAGTCGTGGTTTCAGCTATTGTCTTGAATTTTTTAAAGACTTCTAAAACCTCGTTCTTTGCTTTTAAGAAATATGTTTCGCACCATCTTGAGTAATCGTCTACAAATGTGTCGAAACATTTGGCACCACCTAGTGACAAGTTTCGCATCGGTTCACAGACGTCTGAATGTATTATTTCCAACGGTTTTGTGCTTTTTGTTGCTTTAGATTTTGGAAAAGGTTTTGCAGAATGTTTACACTTAATGCATGTTTCGCAAGGAGGTAATTCTTCGCTTGTATCGACTTCGAAGCCCCTTGTTTTCGGATCTTTTGCGAGTCTCTTGAGGCTTTGTTCATTGAGGTGTCCTAATCGCTCGTGCCATATTTTCAGTGACGATTTATTGGAATTTTCAGCGGTATTAGCGCTTTCCGCCGTTTCAATGACGTAGAGATGTCCATCCCTTTTTGACGTTGTGACGGTTTCTCGCTTTTCGTTTTCTATTGTGGCCTTATTCTTGCGAAAATGTACGCTGTAATCCTTATCAGTGATCTTGCTGACCTATAAGATTTGCTCGCGGGTCTGGTACGTGTAATGTTTGATTTAATTGCGTTAGATGTCCGTCGTTGTGTTCGAATCTTACAGTTACAATTCCTTCGACTTTTGAGGTTTCAGAATTTGCCATCTTTACTGTTTCGCGTGCGTTTTCATTCAGTGATGAAAATCAGTCCCGTTTGTTGCAAATATGGGAGGTGGATCCACTATCGAGAATCCATGATGATGTATGAAACGCTTCAAAATCTCTGGATACGAATGTTGCATTCTCAGTGGCTGTTTTTGATTTATCAGATTTTTTCTTCTCGAATCGTTTTCGAAATTTGCAATCGGCTATGATGTGACCCTTTCTTCCGCAATGGTCACACTTTGTGTGATCCTTATTGAAACTTTTAGGTTCTTTTTGTTCTTGTGTTCCTTACTTTTCTTTACAAAACGAGCATTATTGATGTTGCTATTCGTTGCTGCTTGTCTGCCACGCTGGTCTTCCTTGATTTTTTTCTTTACTTCATCAAGCGTTGAGAGTACTTTCAAGGTTCGAATAGCACTTCGAATTGAAGCAAAATTTTCTGGGAGACTCAACAATAATGCTGTGATGGCAGTCTTTTCAATTGTTATTTGCTCTGTTAACTTATCAATTGTTCTAACGTCGTCCGTGTAAAATTCTAGATGAGTATCCAGATTCTCAGTTAAATTATAGCACTTTGTCAGTAAACTGGAAATTAGTGTGACTACTTGGGTATCACCGGCCGCTTCATGAACTTCTTTAACTTTATTTCACATGTCATAAGCTTTGGTAAGTCCTCTAAGGTGCTTAACTTGACTAGTGGAAAGAGATAAAAGTAAATCATTTTTGGCTTTGGCATTTTCCTTGTCCCAAGCATCAATTACTAGCCTTGTAATATCTGTAGAGAGATAGGTCCAGGTGTCATTTGATACACACACTGCTTCATTAATTAATTTCCACGTGGCATAATTGTCATTGTTTATTTTTTCAATTTTTGATGACTCTGTCACCATTTTGATCACTTTCTGAATTGATTACTGTTACTGATTAGTTACTTTCGCTTTCAATTCTTAAGAACTTCTAGCACAGTGGAAGCGTGCTGGGCCCATAACCTGTTGTTATTTGATCAAAGTACGACAATCTTTTATATTTTATTTACTTGAAAATATACAGATATGACATTTTTATATGACAGTTTTTTGACATAACAATTGAACTAACTTTTTTTGTTAAATATATTTTAACAAGGCCACTCATTGTTGGTTTAAAACTTTTGGCTATAGATTTTCAACAGATAGACCCCATGTTTTCCCAAACATACACCGGCAGGCGCATTAAGATCTGATGGATTTGTTTGTAACTTTATCCACATGAGATTTCTCACATGTTTATGTTTTTCCCATACAGATATAACTTCTTAAACCCATCGATTTTGTATTTCCTTGTGAACGGTACTATAGTGGTTTTCGTCGGGTTTACTGACAATCCCTTCTTTATACACCTTTTTCAACATAATATCTGGTTCCTTGCATCATTCCTGATACTGATCCCTCAAATTTCCCTGTTACTAGTATGGTTACATCATCTGTAGAGCCGATGGTTGTATAGCTTTTTTTTGTTAAGTTCCAGTAGGAGCTAGTCCACCACAAGACACCATAGTGCAGGAGAAAGAACTCCACCCTGTGGACAGCCTCTCATGGCTTGTACCCTCACTGTCTGATTACATGAAGAGACGTGTATTTATCTTTGTTTTAGAATGTTAGCAATCCATCCACAGAAATATGGATGTACTTCTCTTCTAACAAGTGCTCTGTCAATTGACTCGAAGGATGTATTATCAAATGCTCCTTCTACGTCTAGAAATGCTCCTAGACCGATTTCTTTTGAGACTTTTTTCTGCTCGGCGAATGACTTTGCAGATTGCCATTTCGTACGATTTTTCTGATTGATAGGCATATTGGTACTTGTGAAGCGGAAATTCGCTCAGCGCAGTATTCCTAATGTACCTTTTAATTAGTCTTTCCCACAGGTTTAGAAGGAATGATTTTGCTTGAGCGTATGTTTGTCGTCCCGGTTTTGGTATAAATATGACCTTAACTTGTCTCACGTTTTTGGTACGTAACCGAGTGCTAGACTAGCCCTCAGCATTGTACACATAATAGATGTCAAGTGGTACATTCCTTGTTGCAACATTGCAGGTATTATTCCATCCATTCCTGGAGATTGAAATGGTTTAAATTTCTCAACACCTAATTTAATTTTTGATTGGTCTACCACTGTTTTAGCAAGTGTCCATACTTCCTTGGATCCTCTGATTGTATATGACTACTGAATTGGGAAAGTGCGTTTGGAGTAAAAACTCAACTGTCTCCTTTGCTCCTTCAATGAATCTATTTAAGTTCCTGACAGTACTTCCTCCAAAAGTCTCTTTTTGCTTTCCTTCCGGCATTGTTATACTCTGTTAATGAGGCACTATAAGTTCCCCATTCTCCGGTGTATTTTACTCTGTTAAACAGCCTTCGTGATTCTGCCCTAAGTTGAGACAGACCCTCGTGCCACAATGGCACGTTTCTTGAGATTCTTTTCTCTTTCTCGCGGCAGCCTGCATTGAAAGCAGCTTTGGCGGCTACACGGATACTGCTTTCCATAAGATCTAGTTCTGCAGGATTACTTGCTTTGTTAGGGCAGTTCTCCAGCCCTTCTGCTAATAGTTCTCTGTACAAATCCCAATTAGTTCTTTTTGGATCCCTGTATGGAATACCTGGAAGGTTTTCAGATTCTATATTGAACCGTATGTATCTATGGTCCGAGAGCGATGGCTCCTCTAGAACATGCCAGTTTTTCACTGTAGTACATACGTGTACAGTAATTATTATGTCAATTACTTCCCTTTTTGTTTTAGTTACGAAGGCCTCTTCATTCGTTACCTTTGTTTGCTACTTCTAAATTGTTTGTAATTAAATAATCAAGAAGAGACTCACCCCTTTTGTTGGTATCAGTGCTGCCCCAAATAAGATGGTGTGAGTTAGCGTTGCACCCGACAAGGATCTGCCAAC
The DNA here is from genome assembly GCA_963082715.1 of Harpalus rubripes. NCBI lineage: Eukaryota > Metazoa > Arthropoda > Insecta > Coleoptera > Carabidae > Harpalus > Harpalus rubripes. The sequence continues at coordinate 23,889,065 of OY720465.1, forward strand.
CCTTAGTACGGGTTCGTTCTACCATTTTGTAAAGGCCTCCCGGTGGTGGGTTCCCTGCTTGGTCGTTAGGCAGGTATGCGGATCCGAGTACAAGATCCTCGCTGCATGCCTCTGACAAGAGTAGGTTTACTGCTACTAGGTCTCTAAAACACAAGTCCCAAAATAAAGTAATGTTTATGTTAGGTTTGGCAAGAATGCAGGTTCTAGGTGTAATGGCTGACGTATCATAAATGATTCATCTCCCACTGCCCCTGAGTCCCTTTATCGTGCCATTATGCACCCATGGTTCTTGAACCAGGGTCACGAGGATATCTTACTTAGTCATAAAAGCACTGAGGGCATACGATTCTTAAGAATGTTGCTTACCTATTAAGAATTGCTGGATGGAACAAAGTTCTGCGACGCCCCGTCTACCTTTTCTCCAGGGGTGTCCTCTTTTCGTCTTCACCCTGGTCTCAGCAGAGTGGGTGGTTGCTTGTTGCCCTCTTCCTCTACAGCTCTTCTCATCTTTTTCAACTTCCGGCGCGCAGCCCCGGAGAGTTTTGGCTTTGCAGCCGTTGCGTCCCCGATATTTTTTGGCTCAGAAGCTCCAGCAATCTCTGAGTCCTTCTTGGAGTTCTCAGTGCTTAGTTTTGTGTCTTGAATATTGTTTAGATGGTCACTCATTGTTCCCACGAGTAGCTAGGGAAAGGGTGGTCGACCTCGGCAGAGCCCCACAATACTGAGCCAACCGAGTGCGGCCTGGTGCTCGGAGGTGTTGCCAGTGGCGACTGACCTTCTATTCAGTCATGCATCCCATCAGCGTGGCCTACCCCACTTTAGAATTTAGGATGTTTAATGAGGTTTACTCTTCTCCGACCAGTCCCTCCGCACCTTTCCTGTCCAGTGAGAAGTGAACACAGTCAGCAGGGAGGTGCATGCTATTTTAGCTAGGTTCGATGTCTGGCTGGCGCTGCAACCCCTTAGCCACGACACACCTTGGGTCGGGCGATTTTTGTTCAAGGTATACTCCTCTAGATCCGCCGTGTCCTGCTGAAAACAGGGCAGCTCGTATAGCGTGTGGCTCTTCACCACGCACGGATGGTCCCGGTATTTTACCCAAAAGTCCCCAGTTCCAGTCGAAAGACTTTTACCTCTATCCTGTCCCCGGTTTCCTCTTGGATGAATACGTGTCAATACTTCTAGCGATAGCGAATGAATGCACGTGTCTATTGAAAAAGACAGTCAGAGTATAATGAAATGCACGTGGTGTGCGCGATGCAGTAATGCTTGATATTATCGGCAGATGACATGAGAGGTCTGAACACAATATATTTTTTATCTGGATTTCATAAAATAAATAAAGGGATGATATTACAAAATTTACAAAGAAGGAACAAGACAAAGTTTAAATAACATTTTGGGCTCGAAATAAGTAAGATTTCAAAATTGTAAGGTTTTTCAAATATATCAGAAAATTTTGGTACTTGGCTCATATAGCTTTTCCAGGCTTCAAATACTTGTAGAACTGATTTATAAATTACGATAAATAGGCTTATGTTAGTATTGTCGTATGCAAGCTTCAAATATATCGGATGTTTACTTTTTTCCGGACTATAGGAAATACAATGGTAAAATTTTCATAAGACTAATTTCTGCCCTATTTATTTTAGAACAAAAGTATAAATACAAAAGAGGTCAGAATTAAAAACTGCATCCAATAATTCCAGAATTATTGTTTATATGCGTTTCGTTTGCAAGAGAGAAGCAAAATAAAAATTGTAATTTGTGGCTATTTACATATTGCCACGAGAAATAGAACAAAAATGTTACAGTTGTTGTTTGAGTTTGACAGATGACATATGTTATTAAGTCTTAATAATCGTTTATTTGATTAAATTATTTTTTAATTATATTTTTGCGATATGGTAAATGATTACTAATAAATAATTTAAAGAAATCAATAATTAAAATTTTATGACAGATATCAACAGTATTTAGGTACCTATTAATTAAAAAATATTGTCATCCTGTTTTTACTAAAATCGTCCTTTTTTCTCTTCTGTGTTTTCTTTTTGTGATATAGACGTCTGGTCACCCTACATTCGTATACTTCAGAATGAATTACGTATTTCAAAACGGTGATAGCAGAAGGCTTGACAATAGTGAGAATTTGAAATAGCGTAGAGAGATGGTGTTAAAACTCGAATATTTTAAAATTAATAACTTTTTTTAACATTGATAGTCACTATCATACAGTTTTAAGATTTAAGTTGAAATATAAATGACTCATCTTCTAATTAGTTGCAACAGCAGAGGACCCCATTCCCAAGTTGTATAAAGTGGCTCAAGGATCAATGAAAATATATTTATGAATCTTTCACAAATCACAAATTTGTTGTAGTTTATAGCCAGTAACAATTGTTGAAAAGTAATCCATTGAAATGATTTAATTGGCTCCAAGATAAAAAAATTATTTAATGAATAAAAAATACGTGAAAAATTCATGGACCACAATGGAATTTCAACCCACTACACTCCTATATTTAGTACAGTGCTCTACAATCTGAACTACAAACATTCGCCAATATTGTGACTCTTTGTCTAACTACGCTAACCAAAAATGTCTACTTTCATTTTTTTATAAAAGCCCTGTTAACCGGATATTTTACAATTAAATAGGGAACTGAACTGAATTTTTTTAGTTATCAATGATCTACGATACTTATTCATTCTAAAATACATACTGAATGCACAAATTAGCTCAGAAATAAATTTAATTCATAAAAATAAAGGCAACAATTTAAAACATTTTTTTTTTATAAACTATGAATACCAAATGTGACTTCATTTTAATGGACCTTCTTGTAATTGTTTCTTGCTGTATATCTTCGAGCTTGAGTCACCTCGTGACATTGAGTTTTAGAGTACATTTGAGTAGTGAATCTAGCCTGTTAAAATTAAAACCAAAGGTATTTTAAAATGGTATGAAATAAGTATCTTATATAGCAATAATAACTAAAAACAATCATATCAGTTCCCTATTCAGTTGTAAAGTTTCCGGTTAAGGGGACTTTTGTAAAAAATAATTCAAAGTGGCAAACTTTTTTGCTGCTTAGTTTATATTGAATACCTGTGTCTCGAAAAACCTCCTCACCAAAAATAGTTATTTTTCCTACAACCAAAATGTTAGCGATGTTTCTCATAATACTGAGTGTACAGGTATCCACCATAGTCAAAAACTGTTAGTGCTCTTTCACATAAAACTGTACAAAATGTAACGTAAACACTCGGAAGAATCTCAAACAAAAGTAGATTAGTCAAAAAATGTTAATTTTCTTTAAGATTAGATTAGACCTCAATCTGTTAAAATATTATTATACTTGTTTCATTTGCAGTTTATATTAATATTTCTTAATAAATTTTATTTTCATTATGATTTACTACCTAATTATTTAATCTGACAGGTAAATTAACCGTATTTAATTGTTGCATAGCAATGCCTATCTACTTTTCAAACACTAGTGCTTGAAAAGTGCCTCTTTATATGCTGTAAAGAGTGCGTCAAAAGTATTTTCTACTCACGGTTGTAGTAAAAATATTTTTAAATCGTTAGCTGCATTTATTTTTACTTAAACTTGTAATACATTAATTAAATTGTAAAAAGTAGAGATACTTTTTTAGTTTTATTGTTGACACGTTTCTGTGTAGAGTCTACCCCTTTCTCTGCAAACATACTAGGAGAGGTAAACAGTACGGAACAGGTGGTTTTAGGAACTCAATTTACCCTACGCTGCTTCGCCTACGGCTGGCCACGGCCCATTGCTACTTGGTGGAGAAGTGACACAATGCTACCCTTGTCGAACGACAAGTTTGCACAAAATAAAGATTATTCTTTACTGATTCGATCTGTGACGAAGTCCGAACTAGGAGAATACACGTGCCAGGCGTACAACGGTTTGGGTAAGGCGGCCACATGGACGGTTACCCTGCAGGAAAAACCAGGTGATTAGTCACAATAAAATATTACTTTTACACATCATATTTTAGTAAATCATTTTATAATTGTTGCCAGTGAGTATAAAATGCAGACAATGTTCACATGCAGGGAGATGAATTCGGCAATGTTTTCAGTATAATTTTAAATTGTTATCACTTTGTTTAGATAATGTGTCCATTTGCTAAGTATAAAAATGTATTTAAAGTATTCATAATACTTGGCAACTATTTACAAGGTCTAACTAAATGGTAAATATTGCATATCATAACGCCCGATAAATTTTATTGTACGTTCTATTTGAAAATGATTCAAAATAATTAATAATAACATGAATATATAATGATATTTGACAAAATTCAACATATGAAGCTACATTTACCATAAATGATGTTAAGAAACAAGTGTAACACATTTATAGTACATAGAGAAGAAGTCAAATTAAGACAAGTTTTATATAATATGTGTTCTATCTTCAATAATATACGAAAAATAAGGCAGTGAAAAATGAGTTTTTATAAGATTTACATCTGCTATCTGGAAAACTATTAGAGTTACGAAGATTAAATTAAAAAAAAACTTTTTGTTTACCTTGGAGAGGTCATCTAATTGTACTAAGTAAAAGGTCGTGGCGACCTTGACCATTATTTAATTTTTAAATAACTTCTATTAGAAATTGAGAAAAATGTTTCATACAAAATTCTATTGTTTTTTTATATTCTATTTACTGGTATACACAAAAAATTTCAATCATTATCTTTGTCAGTTTTTCTTAGCTTCAAATACAAAATGACCTCTTTCTCGTACACAGTTAATTTTTAGACATACATTTTATAAAACTTTCCGAATTATTTTGACTTCTTCTCTATGTCCTATAACTGTAATACACTTGGTCCTTAATGCCCTGTATAATTTTTAATATTTTTGTTACAGACAATTGCACTGATAATGAATTCTTCGCAAATTGTCCTCTTATTGTACAAGCTCATTACTGCTACCACAAATACTATCAAAAGTTCTGTTGCAAATCCTGTACTGATGCTGGCCAGATATAAGTCACACCAAGTATATATCTTACATATCCTAATAAATATTGCAGTAATGTTTAATTGTGTAAATCACATACAGTTTTATAAGTTACTTCCGTTCTTATAGGTGCTTTAATTAATCCTTAAAAATTATTTATTTTGAAAATGTACCCGAATTATTTCAAATTTTTATGATACAGTGGCTGCGTTCGGTTTTACGCTCTGGGTGATAATTACATCTAAGCGATATTTTTACTGAGTTCTACGTTCGGTTATTAACTCACGCAGCGCACACAGCCCGATCTGTTCGCTCGTTCTCAAACCATGGAGCATGTTGAGGAGTTTTCTGGCGCATGCGTATTTATCGCATTTACAATTTTTGTCGCTGGCAGGGCACAGTGTTTTTTTTATGAGTGAATGTTTTCAATGTTGGAATTGTATAAATTAGGCAATTTAGGAAACACATTTCTACATAATTTTCAGCTTTAGCTTGTCCATAATCATTTCCACATTCTAATCACTATAATAAAAAAATTATAACCCGCGCGCAGTACATAAATTAAAAGCTCTTTATTAATTTTCATTTTTACTTCGGCGTAAATTAATAAGTGTGAAAAGTATAGCTACACGGTCTATCTTTTCGGTTATTCAAGCTACAAATCAGAATTCACAGATGAATCTGTCACGTGATCAGATCGCTCAGATTGCTAGACAGATTTAAATACCGAAACTGATACATACCTACGTATTCTTTCTCTAAATGGCATTTCAGTGTATCCATGTCACTATTTATGAATGTCATTCTTAATAGATATAACAAAATAATATAAGTATTAAATAAATAGAAAGTTTTTTTGAACCAAAAGATACAGGATGTCAATATAAATAAAACTATTCGAATGCAGTCTATTGAAGATATCTAGATATTACATACATTTATTGTGTATTTATGTAATATATTGTTTTTGTAGTAATTCACATAATATAAATTGTCAATTCTGTTTTGTATTCTATATTTTGCTTTGTTCATTAAATACATTATTTTCCCAGTTATTCATTGTAGTTCTACAAATTATATTGCAGTTTCATCAGGGTATGGGCCCAGCACGCTTCCACTGCGTTAAGATTATAATTTTTTAATTTCTGGATTTTATTTTGTTAGGAAATATGGCTCTAGGCCTGGTAAACTCCATACAACTGTTGTAGATCCAACTATCTGCTCAAGAGCTGGTGTAGCCGATTCTGATCCAACCGGTGCTGTTGCAAGCGCTGCTTCGATTGTATTACAAGTCCAGTTAGTGGTACATTGTGTAATAATAGTACTAGCTGCAATATACAGAAATATTGTAAAACAATTACTGTAAGATATACGTACTTGCACTCTGATGTAACCTCACTTTGTCGCCGGTAAAAATTTTACACACAACTGAATGAACTGAAAATGTAATGACTTGAATACATCTAATGTTAAGAATAGTTGCAAAGAACACTTACCTGCAATTTATGCACTGTATAATGTATTTCACTGTTTATGCAAACATTTACGAACTTCTTTATGAAGCGCCAAATTCTCTAGTTTGGCATTCTTGATAGGAGCACTGTAGTACGAATTAAGGTCGCTAGGAGCGCTGATATTTGTGATATGAATCATATATTTTGTAAAAACGATTTCTAAAATGTAACATGATGTAAAATGAGTTTAAAATACAAAACTGTGACCGTGGGAAATTTATAGAATTCTCGGAGAAATAATTTTATTGTAAACTACAACAGCAACATCTTTTTCTCCTACTTTTTGGTAAATCCGGTTTATCCGGATTCACTCATTTTCACAGTATAAAAGCCGGGTCTTACTGCTATAGAATCAGTTCGTCTTCAGTCGATAGTTCAGTACTTGGCTCTCCCGAACAGCAGAACGCGAAACCAGTCCTGCAGTTGAGAGTTCAGCTCGTGGCTTTCTTGCAACTCCGCCGACGAAAATTAGTCGTGGTGAGTTGCCGCTAAGACGGAACTTAGCTCCGCCGATGTTGCGAACTTTGTAAAATTTTTGCTAGAGATTAAAATACTTTGTTAAAATAATTTCACAGTAAAGTCAGTATTTTCTACTTACGTGTTCGCTGTCGTGTCACGGACACGGAGGCCCCATCGACGGTCACAGTAACACAAAGGAGGATTGTATTTATTATTTTGTATTTGTGTACAAGTCAATAAAATCTGTGTTACGTGTAACAGTGGTTTTCTGTACAAAAACCCTGGCCCGCACCTCCGCACAGCTATTCGCGGCCCGCTTTTTTCCCACAGATTCCGTTGGCGCCCGAGTTTTACACACCGCTGAGAGGAAAACAGCATTGTCACGCACTACAAGCAGGGTCGGCGTTACACGATTGAGAAATTAATTGGTTTATGTAACTGGACTAAATGGAAAATTTTAATTTTGCTTTAACTAAGAAGCATAATTTGGGAATCCTTAGTTGTAGTATACGAACAAGGCAGCGAACAACAACTTGGTCGTATGTTAGAAGAATTTTTCGTATGAGAGGTGATCCAGCGGAAGATATAGCAACTCACGTGGCAAAATTACAAAACCATTTTGCGGAATTAAATTATGCTCTAAGTAAACGGGGTGAATTTGCTTGAGCAATAGAGTTCCATTGTCTCGAGCGTTTTCTACAATGGGAAATCGATTTCGTGAGTTTCGCAATGTGTGGGAAGCTATGCCTTTAGCAGAACAATATATTAAAGTGCTCGTAGAGAAGTTATGTACAGTCGAACTGTGTGATAGTATTGAAGGAAACAAATCCACCTTTTATGTAAAATCAAAAGTGAATCGGTCGAATTTTGGAAGCAGCGGCAATAATTTTACAAACGAAGTTAAGAAAGGTCCTCAGAAAAATAATCCTTCGTCGTCTGGTAAAAGCTCAAAATTAGGTAAAGAAGATTGAAATAGGAAAAAATTCTTCAAATGTAACTTGCCAGGTCATTTCCTAAAGCAGTGTCTTTTAAGGAAGAGTAATGAAAAAGAAGTATCCCTGAAACCAAGTGAGCAGTCGTCTGTCAATTATAGTTTTATCTCTTATGACAGGGAAACTGAGACTGACAAGTGGATAGCCGATAGCAGCAATACATATTACTAATAATAAGCAGTATTTTGTAGACTACAACAAAAGTACAAAATCATTTAGTACAAGGTAATATAAATGTAGAAATTAAAATTGGTTCCAGATAGTATCGTAGCTATTTGAAAAATATGTGGTATATTCCTGATGCAAGCCGATATTTATTTTCTATTCATACAGCTGTTGCTAAAGGGTACACATTTCAAGCAAAATCCAGTATCTGTAAGTTTACAAAGGATGACTGGAAAATTAGTCGGAAATTTATATCTGCTTGCCATGCGAGTGATTGTACCTAATAACAGTGTTTATTTTGCTAGCACGGAGGACAGTTTCCAGCTATGGTACGAACGTATATAGTTGAAGTCTTCTTGAAGTTAAGTAGACTTTTGTTAAGCTGTGCCTCTATTTGTGTATTTGTTGGTAAGTTGTAACTATTAAATTAGTTAACCGAAACCGAGTTACAAGTGTTAAGTATATATGATGTATTTATTGTGATTAATTTTCTGTGGTGATAAGTGACCAGTTGCTCTAAAAACTAAGAAAAAATATTTTAAAATAGTGTGATTGTGTCTTTTTCAACTACGAAATCTACATGTGCGATTAACGTACACGAATAAACATTGCAGAATTTACTGACATACAGTTCGCCATATAATTTTACTTAAAAATATTGCCAATTATTCCCTAATTTGAAGATGGTCAACACTTGCACAGTTTGTAAGGTGAACGTCAACAGAATCAATCCTGGTGTAGTATGCGCGGGGCGTTGTCATGCGTACTATCACTATAGCTGTACTTCAATTAACGCTACCGAGAAATCAGCTTTGTTTGTATCCCCCATTTTCAAATGGATATGCGATAATTGTCAAATTATCAATTCTCCTAGCCAAACAAACAATGATGAACAACAAACTTTGGCAGATATCATGAGCGTTTTAAATGACCTAAAACGGTCGGTGGAATTCTGCTGTAATAAAATTGATGATTTTGAGGCGAAATTAAAAACAATATTGGAAAAAGTTAGCGTTTTTGATAAACTTAAAAATGAATGTGATCTTTTAAAAGATAAAATTAATGATATGGAGCAACGATCGCGCCTAAACAACATAGAAATCGCTGGAATATCTGAAAAACGGGGTGAAAATTTGATTAAGATAGTTGATAGTCAAACAGTTAATTATCCGATAGTAGAAAATGACATCGACGCAATTCACCGTGTATCACCATCTAACCATCGTAACAATACAGCAAAAAATATTGTTGTACGGCTTATCTCTCGTACTAAAAAAGACAACTTTGTTTCGTGTGCGCGTAAAATAAAAACTACTCAATTAAACTTCACTGATCAAAACAAAATCTTTGTGAATGATCACTTAAGCTCTTACAACAAGTTGTTGGTCAAAAAAGTTAAGGATAAAGCTAAGGAAATAAGTGACAAATATGTTCTGGTAAAATCTGCTAAAATTTAAGCGCGGTAAAATGATTCTTCTCCTATAATATTTATTAGATCAGAAAGTGATATCAATAACATCAAATAATTATAATTACTAAATAATAATACAAATTATTTAACTTAGACTTTAATTATGAGTTTAAATATTTATTATCAAAAGCACTTAAACATTTATAATGAACTTGCTACTAATGATTTCGACCTAGTATTGTTAACAGAAACGTGGTTTAATGACAGTGTTTCAAGTTCGGAAATTTGTGACTGTAACAAATACTTCATTTATAGGCGGGACAGATGTGATCCTACAAAGACGGAAGGCGGTGGTGTGTTTATCTTAATAAACAAACAATTAAAATCAAAATATCAACCACTGTGGAACACGACGACTGAAGACATATGGGCTACAATAGAACTTCTTAACCGAAAATTACACATATGTTGCGTTTACATAGCACCTTCAACAAGACAGGAAACTTACGAAGAACACCAATAAATTATGTGAACTTAGATTGAGACACCATAATGATCATTTTTTAATTATGGGCGGCTAAAACCTCCCCCAAATTAACTGGATACCTATACTCTATCCGTTTTAACTATAGACTAGATGGCGTTTCGAGCGCGGCAGTTTTCGTATTAAAAAAAAATTCAAATTTTGGCGCCATTCCTGGATTTAAAAAAATTCTTTCTAATTGACATTTTTTCAGTAATTCTGTCTTGTACGTACATGTGCTAATCTATATTGTACTTTTATGGATATACTTAGGTACTTGTAATCCCCGTACCCTTCTCTACATTTCAGCGAAAGGGACATACATACATGAAAACCACATTATTCAAATAAATTTTAAAGAAAAGAACGTAAAATAAAAGTATAATTCACCTGTGAAATATAAATATTTACACTTTAAATTTTATACATTATATGTATAAACTATATACACCGTTAAATATGAACAAAATAATGTTCTGAACTAATTTCTTTGTTCCTGGGGTGATCCGAATCACCCTTTTTCTTCATGTTCTTTTATAGCTTTCCAAATATTACATCGTCCTATGCCCAGTTCTGATGCCACAATTTGGACAATTTCTAATTTGGAATATGCATTCGTGGCACGATATGTGCAGGTAATTTATATGCCACTTTTTTGCCCGCTTCGGAGGGCCTTTCCTTTTGGATATTTTAAAACATTGGCGAAGCCAGGTTCAGGATTTTTATCCATAATATAAACGAAGAGAACAATAAAAAACTAACGAACTACTAACTAAAAACTAAGAAAACGCGCACAATGAAAACTATGTAATATGAAATATAACGACAAAACACCAAGAAAATTATATAAACGAAAAAACAAACAAACAGAACTGAATAGAAATTTATAATATGTAATAAATCGTGTACTATTAACTTTTTTGACATTTATATATTTTGTCAGACGGCAAAATAATTGATACAGTTGTCAAGCAAATTTAAATTTCGCGTCAATTATTTTACTGTGTAAACTCGGTTCACGTTTGAACCAGAGAGCTGGAATCTTAAACCCTATCTCACCTAACGCTCTATAGTTAAAACGAATAGAGTATAAGTCCAATTATTATGAACCGGTAATTTATGATCGTAATGCTATAAGCACAGAATTTATTAACACCATAAATATGTGTAATTTTTTTCAGTTTGATTGTTTCAAAAATAGTCACAACAATGTGTTAGATCTTGTAATAGGTACAGTGGACTGTAATGTCCAATTAAGTGAGTCGTCCATTTCAAACATTAGTATACATCATCCTGCACTTGAAGTAAGTTGTAACATACCAAATTTCAAACACCTTCCATTTAATGATATTATTACTTATGCCTTCAACAAATGTAATTACGAATATGTAATCTATAAGCTCTCCTCAGTTAATTGGAACACTAAAATTAATAGTGATAGTGGTAATGATAATATTCAAACATTTTATGGTATAATATATAGCATTATGAATGAGTTTATTCTGTCTAAAATCATTAAACCTAATAAATATCCACAATGGTTTTTACATTCATTACAAAAATTAATAAAAGAAAAACAAAAATTTCATAAATGGAAAATATATAGCAACCAATCTGATTATAACACATTTTCTGAATTACGTAATAACGTTAAAATAAAAATGAAAGATGATTTTCGTAATTACATGAACAACATCGAGAATAAGGTCAAAAGTAATCCCAAGTCTTTTTGGAGTTTTATAAAAAAACTTCGGAACGATAATAATGGAATTCCAAATTATCTACGTTGCAATAACATGGATATGGCATAATGGCCAAGATATTAGCAACTGTTTCGCAGATTATTTCGAATCCGTTTACATAAAAAAATCATACAGTAAAACCAATTGAATATGACGAATTTGTAGATGCTGTAAATTTATGTAATATTACATTTGGACTGGAACTTAATCTTTTGTCACCTCCAAAATTTAGATACTAACAAAGGTCCTGGGCCCGATTAGATCCCTGCTACATTCATTCGAACTTGTGCAGATTAACTGACAGAGCCTTTACATTTGCTATTTAATCAGTAATTAAAATTGGTAATTTTTCCAGATGCCTGGAAAGTTTCCTACATAGTTCTTATTTGAAAATCCGGCCCTGATAATGACGTCACGATCTATAGACCTATATCTATTTTGTCAACATTTGATAAAATTTTGGAAGCACTGGTTATTCATGAAATCAAAAATGATCTACATAACATTATTATACCCGAACAAAATAGTTTCTGTCCCAAAAAATCTATCATTACTAATTTAATTCCTTTCACTGAATTTCTAAGCTGAAATATAGACGAAAAACAACAATTTCACGTCATTTACACAGATTTTAGCAAAGTATTTGATTGACATTATGTAATATTACTACAAAAATTTAAAATCTTGGGAATACAGGGATCACTGCTACGTTGGATTGAGTCCTACATATCCAATCGTTCGCAACTAGTAAATTGTAATGGATTCAAATGACGAATAATTTGTTACTTCCGGAGTACCTCAAGGGTCTCATCTTGGTCCCTTACTTTTTAACTTGTTTATCAATGATATAAACAAATGTTTTCAACATTAAAAATTTGTCTTATATGCTGACGATTTAAAAATATTCAAAGTAATTAAGACCCACGATGACAATTTATTAATACAAAGTGATTTACAAGAGTTGCAAAAATTTTGTAATGATAATTACTTATATTTACATACCTCAAAATGTTATATCGTGAGCTTCACTCGGAATTCTAACATACTTCACTAAAACTACTCCAAAAATAACACAATTATTCAACGTAAAACTCTAATTAAGGATTTGGGAATATTGTGTGGCTCTAAATTATTAATGAACAATAATATTGCAAATTGAGCTAAACAATCATATAGGATGTTGGGATTTATTGTACGCAACTGTAAACATTTTCATGATCCTCAGTCCCTTATTTGTTTGTTTAATGCAGTAGTTCGTTCTAAATTAGAATATGCGAGTGTTGTATGGAGTCCTTGTTATGGAAAAAATTCCATGTTCATAGAAAATGTCTAACGTAAATTTACTTCTATTTTGTGCAAAAAAGTTAGAATTGATTGTAACTATTACCAGATATGCCAGATTAAAATATTTTAATATGATGTCTTTGGGAAACAGAAGAATCTTAGCTGATATGATGTTTCTGTATAAAACATTTAATAATTCTTTTGATAGTGTCTCATTTATTTCGAATTTTAAATTCTCTGTAAACCAAAAAAATACCAGATCAAAAAAATTATTTTGTTTACTCCACTGCAATACAAATAATTACAACAATTCACCCATAAACAGAATGATGTCGACGTACAATCATCCTAGATTAATGGATATTGATCTTTATCATAGCTCATTAAAGCTATTTAAAAAAACTAACTATTTTAAAAGAATTGTAAAAACCAACTTTATCTATACTCATATAATGTACACTAATTATTATTATAAGCACTAAGGTACTATATATTTTATCTGCGAGAAACTGTCATTGGTATGTATGTACTGTTGTTTCTCTTACACAATAAATAAATAAATAAAATGTATGGGCCACCGGAACAAACGGCATGTAAAGGAAGTACTCAAACGGTATAGTATAAATGTATCCGAAGAAGGTGAGTTTTCTAATGGATGTGCCCTTGGAAGATCTAGTAGGTGCCATTGTGGTCAACGTTCTATTCGTCCACAAATGATTGGTGAGTTAGTCCATGCTGATGTGTGCGGTCCAATGGAAAATATTTCAGTTGAAGGTATAAAAATATTTTATTCTTTTCAAAGGTGACTAATAAATATCGTCGCATATATTTCTTGTCAAAGAAAAATGAAGTTGCTAGATACTTAAATGAATGTAGAGCAAATGGCCATAATATTAAAGAAATTTTGTGTGCTAATGGAGGAGTTAATTTCACAAGATGTAAGGAGAATTGTAAAGGAATTTGGAATTACATTTCGTACGTTAACACCATACAGTCCAACGCAAAATGGAGCTGCGGAACGCGAGAACGGAACTGTAGTTGAATTCGCTGGTTTTATGTTGCAAGCTCATTGTCTTCCACAGAACTTATGAGGTGAAGCTTATAATACAGCTGTATATCTACTAAATTTAAGAGGTTTAACAAATGTAGAAGGAAAATCACCTTATAAACTGTAGTCTGGTAAGGTTATAAATGATTTAAAGCATTTGAGAGTGATTCGAACTGAGTGTTACGTACATGTCCCTGAACAAAAACTTAAAAAGTGGGGTGCAAAGCGTGTTTTTGGTTTGTATATAGGCTATCATGGTCTTCGAGATGGATATCGTGTATTTCTGCCTGGAAGATATCGAACGATTACCCGTCATAATGTGAATATTAAGCTTGAACTTACTCTTGAAGATTCTGTTACAGACATCTTGATGAAATCTGATTCCACAGAGAAAGAGGAGGAAGATGATACAGTTTTAGAGGAAGAAACTCCAGAAAATGACGAAAGGCTTGGACGTGGACAACGTATCAAGAGACAGACAGAATGGATGAGCAATAGAGAGTACGTCATACTTGCTCGGCAAGCAGAGAATACAGTGGCATGTAATCCAAATTCTCATGCTTAAGCAATGAAATGAGATGATATCAGGCAATGGAAGGCGGCCATGGACAACGGGATGTCTTCACATAAAGAAAATGGCATGTGCGAGTTAGTAAGAAAACCTGAAGGGGCTCATTTTTGAGTTACCGTTGGGTTCTAACTACGAAATTAAATCAAGATGGTTCCCTTTCTAAGTACAAAGCTCGTGTAGTGGTGGCTCGGGGATATGCACAACGGCAAGGTATATATTATGATGAATTGTTTAGCCCAGTAGCACGCTACGACAAAATTCGTGCATTACTGAGTGTGATAGCTGCAGAAAAATTAGAACTAACGCAGTTCGATGTAAAAACTGCTTTCTTGTACGGTGAACTGCAGAAGAAAGTGTATATGAATCAGCCAGAAGGGTACACAGATGCAACTGGCAGAGTCTGCAAACTGAAGCGATCACTATATGGGTTGAAGTAAGCACCTAGATGCTGGAATTCAAGATTTTCTAATTTTATCTGTTCGCAAGGTCTTGTATGCAGCAAATCTAATCCATGTTTGTTTTATCGCAACTGTGAAGATAAGAAACTGCTTGTAGTAATTTACGTAGATAATGGATTAGTGGCAGCATTTGATTCTCAGGAAGTAAACAAATTTGTAGATGATTTATCTAAGGAATTTAAAATAACTATGGGATCCTTAAACAGTTCTCAGGTACCTATTCGTGAAGGAGTGGGGAGCTTGATGAATATTATGTCAGTAACAAGACCTGACATCGCCAACGCTGTTGGCATAACCGCAAGAGCAATGGAAGCACCCACAGAATCCGACTGGATAAACGTGAAAAGTATTATGAAGTATCTGCGAGGGACAATGAATCTCGGAATTGCAAATCGACCAGATTACAAGTTCGACGAAATTGAAGTTTTTACAGATGCAGATTATATAGGGGACGTGAAAACTCAAAGATCGACGTCTGGCTTCGTATGTCTTCATGCTGTTGGAGCAGTTAGCTGGCGCAGCGAAAAACAGCGTTGTATTGTTGTTTCGACAACTGAGGCAGAGTTTATAGCGGTGGGCGAGGGAGCCAAAGAAGCCATTTGGCTAAAAGGACTTTCAAGTGAAATCAGCAATCTTCAAAGAGCACCTATTTGACAAGTAGATATTGCGAAGAATCCTGAATATCATAAACGTACAAAACACGTTGATGTGCGCTATTATTTTATACGAGAAAAGTATTTAGAAGGTTAAATTGATATTGGACATGTCAGTAGAGAAATACAACTCGCTAATATTTGTACCAAACCTCTTCATTGAGTACGTTTTCAGAAGATAATTCAAGAAATGGGAATGGATGTCTCAGCACCTAACAATACACACAAGTAATGTGGAGGAAGTGTTGAATATACTACATATTATACACATTTATTGTGTACCTATGTGATACGAGTATCTTGTTTTTGTAGTAATTCACAAGTTTTAAATTGTCAATTCCGTTTTGTATTCTATCTTTTGCTTTGTTCATTAAAGACCCAGTTATTCATTGTGGTTCTACAAATTATACTTCAGTTTCATCACAGTCAACAGTTTATTATTTGAACCTCAACAGGTTTCTATATTCGAATTTAAGTGAATAAATGATTTCTTTAGTTTGTGAACTAATTTGGTTTGCAATTTTTGTCCTAAATTTATATAAAATTATTGGATTTTGGTAAAAGGTTAAACTAATACATGTTAGAAAATACAATAATTACAAAGATTGAGAAACACTTAAATGACGGTTATTATTGACATACACAAAAACGAGTAATACATATCTATTTATTTATGTAAATATAATTTAAAATGTTTCTCTGACAAAATGAAAGTGTTCAAATATATTATCACCCATATTTAAATATTTTCATATAATTTACACCTATATTATCTCTTCGCATTATCTCTCTATTTATTAAAGCTTTTGTAAATATATTTGCGTATTTTTATTTAGTGATACACGCTTTTTAAATATATTTCTTGCATGCAGGCTGTTGACCGCGACATCGGAACGTAGGAATTTAAAATTAAAGCATACTTTCGTAATTTTCTGCTCCCCTAATTATTTTCGGTAAAAAAGCTTCAAATAAATGTTGTAGAGCAAATAGGAATCAATAAACAAAATTAATTTTGCATGCTCTGCAACGGCAGAAATTAAGTATGAAAATGTCGAAAATCATTTTAAATTGGGATAGATATGGAACTGAAATTAAAAATTAATAAATGCTAGCGATTTATTTGTCAAGCTAGGTTAATTTGTTTTGATTATGTTACATATATTCCGGTCAATATATATACAATAGAACTTGGTAATCCTTGCAAAAGATTAGGTACCTAGTTATAATTTTTGGATATGTTGGAAGGACCAAGACCAGCGATAAGAAACCAATTTTGCAGAAATTAAAGCCCTGTGCTACCGGAGTTAGAGGAAAAAAAGTTCGAAATTTTCGTTCTTTTTTCGGTTTTTCGTCAATGTCTCTATTTTTATACATCGGTGAGTAAAAGTTGTTATTATTAATATTGTACAAGACAATATTAGCTACAAATATTGTATTTACGTTTTTTTTATGGGCTATCAGAATATTTGGGAAATGACACAACACGCACATATCACATATATTGAAGTAATCTGGAATCTGGCGAATATTTGCCTCCACCCTGCATTTTTTGGTAAAAGCAAACCATTTGGTTCACATGGTACAAGGACCATGCCCTAACGATTAAGTGATGTAGCCCCCTGGAATTGCCCCGTAGGCACGAGTTATTGCGGGTTGTATACCTCATTGGCGCGGTTTTCTTAAAGTCGTAGTGGTGCGCAAACCATTGGTGGATCTATACAGCTTATTTTATTTTTATATTAATTGTATATATAAGGTCTTTTATCATACAGCGCAAAATGAAAGATGAGTTGCATGTAACGTATCCATTTTCTTCTTAAACATAGAACATTGTGATTTTTTAGAGAAAATTTCGCTTTCCTTGGCCGATTTCGCGGGAACGCTACATTATATCAGAAAATAATCCCAATAAAATTGTAGCGCTTTCAAAGAGTTATCTATAGAGAGCTCACCAGTTTATATGTGGCTATTAGAGGCCCTTCGACACGGGACTATCTAAAGGGACGCGTAAGTGCGCCGAACCGCTCTGCGCGAGATGGATTATTGTTACGTCATTTGGAACAAGCCGTTTAGTTTGTATGTTGATTGGACCTATGCAGTAGTTTAGTCACTCGGAAAGGAGATCCAATGGTTTGCTCACTACTGCGACTTTAAAAAAAACATGCCAATGAAGTATACAACCCGCAAAATACAGAGCCTCCGCGAACTTTCTATGTGGCTACACTCTTTAATAGGCAGATTATTATCCCACCAACATACAAACTAAACGGCTTTCTCCTATTGACGTAACAAGGTCTATCTCGCGCAGGGCGGCTCGGCACATTTAACGCGTCCGTTTAGATACTTCCGTATCGAAGGGTCTCTAATAGCCACAGATACGCTGTGGATAGCTCTTTGAACGCGCTACAATTTTTATTAGGATTATTTTCCGGTATAACGTAGCGTTGTCGCAAAATCGTTCAAGGAAACTGTAATTTTCTCCAAAACTCTCATTGTGCTATGTTCAAGAAGAAAATGGATACGTTATATGTAACCCAACTTTCTTTTTGCATTTTATGATAAAAGACCTTATAATTACAATTAATATAAAAATAAAATAAGTTCTATATATCAAATGGTTTCCGCGCCCACTGCGACTTTAAGAAAAACGCGCCAATGAGGTGTAAAACCCGCAATAACTCGTGCCTGCGGGGCATTTCCTGATTGCTACATCACTTAATCGCTATGATATAATCCTAGCAATATGTACACCACACGGCTTGCTTGCATCACAAAATGTAGGGTGGGGTCAAATATACGCCCTTTACATCCAGACTACATCAATATTTCTGTGATATGTGAGTATTTTGTCATTCGAAAACTTCTGATAATTTCATTGTTCTGTAGTTCAATAAGTATAGGCCATAGAAGGAAATAAGAACGTTAATACAAAAGTTGTCGCTAGTTTTGACTTCCACAATATAGATAATAACAACTTTTACTCTCTGATGTATAGAAACAGAGACATTAAGGAAAACTCGAAAAAGGACAGAAAATTTCGAACTTTTTCCCTATAACTCTGGTAGCAGGGCTTTCGTTTCTGCAAAAATGGTTTCTTGTCACTGATCTTGGTCCTTACAATATATCCAAGAAGTATAACTACCCGATCTTTTGCAAGCCACTTTGTGTAACTTGACTGGACTAATATATAAAAATTAAAGAACCACTATGCAAGACTACACCGTTTTACATTTGGGTGCCAAATTTCAAAGTTCAAAACTTTCCAGTTTTTTTTATAATTAATTTTCAAAGTTTATAGAAGAAAAGCAATAGCATTAGTTTCCAGAGCGGCCGTGTCGAAAGAGTAAAAATGTCAAAACCACACTTTTCTGCTGTCAATCAAATATTTCCATTAAAACATCATTTTCAACAAATTTTAAGAATAAATAAATGATTTTTAGTTCATTTTGTTTCCTGTGAATTTCAGCCGAATTCATAACTATATAAATGTTTTGAAATTTAGGGAAAATTTATTTAGGTTCATAAATTTTCCATCTAGAAATACATAATATTTGAACTACGACTTTTTGAAGTTTTTAATAAAATTTTAATTTTCTCGTGACGTTACTTAGCGATACGGCAGCACTACCCTCCAGTCACTAGATCTGAAACTACCTACTTAACAATAATCAAACAATAAATAACCAAGAAGAAACTTGTTGACAATGGACCCGTCCAAAGTCAACGATTTTTAATAATTGTATATTGCATATAAATTTTGAATATAAATGAATAATAACAAAATATAAATTATCATATTTTTTGTATTTTTATACCCATAATAATGTAACTATTTTTTTTTTGTGAAAAATGGTCGCCATGTTGTCACGCCAGCGTCACCACAGTCGTCCAGCTATCGTGTCGAAATGTTACTCTAGAGTAGACCAATTCATATTCTGTTCGTAAATACGCGATCGATTGACTTTTGTTAGCAGTGACATTTCCGATGTGTAGTGGGATCGCGCTGTTTGGAGTTATAGAAACGAAGCGATAAAAAGAAAACGCGATAGAAATGAAATTTGGTATCGCGCCGTGTTGTTTTGTAGAATGGAAAAGTAACACAAGCAATCAAACGACGCGATATCGACGGATATGACGCAATTTGTTGACGTCACAAAAACGATTATGCGTGGATCAAATCGATGTGGTTTAACGACGAAAATTTGACGTCGTTTATAGACGTTACATAGACGAAGATTAAATACGTGACACAATATTCAAGGAAGATTTAGTACATTTTACAATTTTTTTTTTAACTTTTATTATTGCTTTCAGGTTCAAGAAACAAAGGTAATTATCAAATATACTAAAATAATAATTTTTTGGCACATCCAGCAATGGGTAATATGCCGTGATGATATATTTATTTATTTTATTTTATTTTATTTATATTTTTTTGTTAAAACAGCTATACATATAATTTACAAATGACTGAGATGGTCGCTGAACGTTTGTATAACGTGAACATTGACAAGTCAATATTAAACGTGTGTCGATCGTTTCTTCAACGTCAAAACAATGATGTCAAGTAACGACGTCGCGTCGACCAGAAACGTCGAAAATTTTACGTTAAAAACACGTCGCCAAAACGTTATCCATCGACACGTCGATGTTGTGTTGCTTCGGAATACAGCTACTTTCGGTTTTTGTATTATCTGTTTTGTGAAAATTGACAAATATTGTGACATTTCAAATAAGTAAATAGTAATGATATTGTCAATTTTTGTGAATTCTGTACTCGTAGGTAATTATTTTGAAGTAAAGACGTACATTATATAGATTTCTGTGAACACAGCTTGTTGTTATTTACAGTAATAGAAAGTAAATTTCTTAATTGTAATAGTTATTATCAGATATTGTACATATTTTAATAAAGTAATGGCTCTTCTGATGCATTTAATGGTTGCATACGAAATGTTAGAAGAAGAGAAAAGGGCTGCGATGTTCAATTATAGCATTGAGAGACGTTTAATGAGAAACAAAAGCGATCCATTTACCCTAAGTGATGTACGTTTTAAAGACTTATTTAGGTTTACGAAGGATATGGTTCATTATGTGATGGCGAGATTAATTCCATATATGCATTATAATTCTCATCCTAATGCAGCAAGGCCCGAATTAAAAATCTTTGCAGCGTTTGAGGAATTGGTAATATTTCAATAAGAGGAGGTGAAGGGATATGTATATTTTGTGCAGAATGGGAGCGCGGATTATCAAATGTTGTTAAATATAAGGCTGTGAGAGTGGATGTTGTTGATGGTTTTTGTACTGAAACTAAATTTGAATGAGTGTTTTCTGCATTATCTGAATTTGCTTGATCTTCATGTATTAACTGAAACATTTTGCAATTAAGAATAACGGTAGTAATATTAATTTGAAATTATTTACTTTAATTCTCTTAATTCCTATATATATATATATATATATATATATATATATATATATATATATATATATATATATATATATATATATATATATATAGGATTTACCTCTATTGCACTTTTCCCCATTAATTTGACTAATCTCTCCTCTAAAGATGATAATATGAATGTAGATGGTCCTCCACCACCAGTCTTACAATAATTAAACCATGATAATATAAATTAATTCAATAATTCAATTCCTTTTTAATAGTATTTGATTACAACAATGAAAAGAATTGACTACACATACATAGATGATAGTAAAACTTTATCCACTACTTACATTTTCTTTTAGTCTTGAATTGCTTTTAAAATGTATGTTATATATTAAAGTTATATTGAAAACACAATATATTTTAAATTTAAAGACAAACTAAATATTGAATATGAAATCGCCCCGCGCTTACTTTATAAAGTAAATGTATTTATATTTCTCTTTTAATTTATGTGGCTGCAAACATACCATTGCTTTTTTTATTGGTTATGCCGGAGAAGTGAAGAACCATCCTATACATCAGTTGAATGTTATTGGCGCTCGTCGTCATTATCTAAAGTTGGTAAATCACTGAAATCAATGTCTTTAAATGAAATGTTTGATGGCCCTTTGTTGCCATCCAAAAATCCAAATATATTGAATAATATAATATCTGAAGGAAAGGCTAATGGTGGTCAAAGTCTTCTTCTACACCAGTTTTTTGAAGATGGCGTTACAGAGCGAACATCAATTCACAACCTTACTGTAAACTATTGTAGAGCTTATTCAAGTCGTTTGCTGTGTAATGTTTTAGTCGTCATGAAACACAGTATTGATAAAAAGAACTTTATTTCTCTCTTCTCAAAACTGACACTTCCAACTCTAAAAATTATAAAATCACAATGTCCACGCTTACTACTCGCACTACAACATTCCCCCTCAACAAACTTGAACATATTTTCCATTTTTTTTACAAAATAACCGCGAGAGATATTAATTATAACAAGTTTTTATTTGACTAATATGATATTTAGTTAACTTATTCTGATTTGTGTTCCGAATACCATAAACAGAATCCGAAAATTTCTTTGCAATAAAAAATGGTCCCTTCCATTTTGGTGCAAATCCCGCATGAAAATTCCGTTCTGCGTCAGAAATGGGATAATTTCGAATCCAAACCATATCCCCTTCCTTAAACTCTTTAACGGTTGGTTGAAAATATTGGTTACGGTACTGCTTCGTATTTTCTCTCGCCACTTCATACTTATTTTTAAAGTTGTACATTTGTAATAAATAAAATTCTGTTAATGTTTTCGCTGCCCCCGCTTCGACCGAAATTTGCCAATCTGTAGAGCGTTTTAATTTTTGTCCGAACATTATTTCCGCAGAAGATAATTTTGTACAAGCATTCACTCGATTTCTCAATATAAATAAAATTGTTGATAACTTTTTGTCCCAAGATTTGCGTTTTTCACTGATATGAATTCTAATTAATTTCTTGATTGGTACGTTCCGAAGGGTTCGCTCTCGGGTGGTATACGGGTACTGTCCATCGTTCACAGCCCCAATTTTTACATGCTCGTATCCACACCCTGGTGGAAAATTCTGACGCATTGTCACTCAAGATTGCCCTAGGAAAACCCCAACGAGCAAATAAGTCGTCAAAAATCTTAATGATTTTATTCGTCGCCGCAAAACCTAGAGAATATGCTTCTATCCATTTTTAAAATAAATCCGTAACTACTAAAATAAATCTTTTCCCTGTTCCTGAACGAGGATATGGTCCCATAAAATCAACCGAAATAACTTCCCATTTATTATTCACCCTGTTACTCGTCATGCTGTTTTGAATTTTACTTGCTTTAGACGATGCGCAGACTTTACATCGCCTAACATACTCTTTAACATCCTGATGTAATCCTGGCCATGTAAAATGATCTTTAATACCTCTAATTGTTTCATCTCTACCTGGATGGCCCGCTAGCACATCATCATGGTATAAAAATAAAATATGTTCCCTTAATTCTGCTGGTACTATTGCCACAAATTTACCATTACAACATTTATACAATATATCGTTTTTAATTTTGTACGTATTGTTTATTTTCGGATTATTTTTCTTTATTTTGTTTATGATCGATTAACAGAATCTATTTGATGTAGCGCTAAACATTCTCCGCTTGGGTATCTGGATAATCCATCTGCTGCAAAATATTCAATTCCCGGCTTGTGTACTACCGAAAAATCAAATTCAAAAATATCTATTGCCCATCTAGTCAACATTGCTGAATTATCTTTAATTTTGTCCAACTACAGTAATGCCCGATTATCTACAATTAATTTGAAGTGTTTTAATTCTAAGTAAAATCGGAACTTTCTAACTGCCCATAATACTGCAAGACATTCTCGAGCTGTTGCATGATATTGTTGCTGTGATTTGCTTAATTTGCAACTCGCGTACAACTAAACCTATTCCGCTAGCATCCGTTTGTAAAATGAACTCCTTCGAGAAATATGGGTGGGCTAGTTTATTCGCACCTAACACTGCTTTACTGTATTAAATGCCTCTCTTTCTCTGCATCCCCATTGCCAGATTTGCTTGTTTCCTAATAAATTCGATAACGGAATCGCTAAATTAGCTAGTTCCCTTACAAAACCTCCAAACCAATTTACTATCCCTAGAAATTGTCTGAGTTCTTTTTTATTAGTAGGTTCCTTAAAATTTTCTACAACTGCCAATTTCTCTATTTGTTGAGATATACCGTCACCTGTTATTGTATGGCCTAAATATTTTACTTCGGATTGTGCAAATTTAATTTTTTTTTATATTGATAGTTAAGCCGTGTTGTTGTAACCGAGTTAAGACCTTCTGTAAATGTAAAATGTGAGATTCTATGTTTGCACTATATATAATTGTATCATCTAAATATATGTTACAAAATTCTCCTATATACCCTATTAAAATTTCATCCATTAACCGCTGAAATGTTCTTGGTGCATTTTTTAAGCCAAATGGCATAACTTTGAATTGATATAAACCTACTGGAGTTCGAAACGCAATGTAAGCTTTCGAGTCTTCCGACATCTCAACCTGCCAATATCCACTTTTTAGGTCTAGCACAGTAAATATTTTACAACTTGCAAAATCGGATAAAGTTTCCATTAAATATGGCATTGGATAACTGTCTGTAATTGTTACTTTATTAAGGGGTCTGTAATCTATGCAAAAACGAAATTCATTATCTTTCTTTTTAATTAGAACTATTCGCGAGGCCCACGGTGATTTGCTTGGTTCAATAATTCCGTTTGCTTCCATTTCTCTAACTTGCTCAATTATGTATTTTCGTTTTTCTTTTGAACATGGGTACGGATTTTGGCAAATTGGAACACATTTAGTTGAAGATATTTGATGTTTTATAGTACTAGTTCTGCCGATCTCGTTTTGCATACAACGATAAAATGGCTGTACGATTTTGGTAAACAACTGCTGTTGTTCTTTTCCACCCCCTATTATTAAATCAACCGGCTTTAGATCTGCTTCCACAGAGTTCCTTTTATTGTTATCATTCAACCACGGTATGAAGTGTCTGCATTCAATACCAAAACATACAAATTTTCCCGAGTAGTCAATCATACCTTGGACATTGCAAAGAAATTCATTTCCAAGAATTATGTCCCTCGCCAGATTATTAACTACTAGAATTTCGATTTCAAATATTTCACTATCAACGAATAAGTTAACTTTACAAAATTTGTTAGAATTGTGCACACGGTTTAATATGCCTAATTGTATTTGATAAGGGAGGCCTAATATAATGTTACCTTTAACTTTTCTTAAACAGGTTTCATTTATATAGTTTTTATCTGCCCCCGTATCTATTAAGCTAACAACATTTACGCCATTGAAATTTAAATTTACTGTTGGCTTATTAAAATTCAAATTACATAAACTAGAATTATTATTATTACAAGTAACAAAATTGAAAGATGGATCGGAATTGACCGGACGCCTCGTTTCCGATCTCCCGCTATTCGTTTCCCTGGGACGCGGGTGCTGAACTTGTTTTCCTACCGCATTCTGGGCAGTTATTTGCCAAGTGAGAAGTATCTCGGCAAATGTAGCATCGTTGAACCCGTTTTTCTTCTGTCCTTGCGGGTAGGTAATTCTGGTTGCCGTTTTCATTGTCTTTCAAATCTTCTTCAATTTGCCTAGCGATCATTACCAATTCTTCTAGTGAAGTTATGGTTGCCATGCGCAAGAAAGGTTTCAACTCTGGTTTTAGCTGATCGATGATCATTATTTTCACCACGGCGAAAGACTCTTCCGGTTATAGTCGTTTATGTAACATAAATTTATTTCTAATAAATTCTTCTGTATTTTGATTTCGCATTTGTCGAATTGTACGTTTTGCAAGTTTTGTTTTCAATTCATTCACCAATACTTCCCCGTTGTATCGAAGTAAAAAATTATCTTTAAATATTTCCCAAGTCATGGATGTATTCTGTAAGACTTGCCACCATTTCGCGGCATTGCCACGTAATTTATTGCTAATTATAGCTATCCACATATGTTTTTCCAACATCATTTTATTTAATTGTTCTTCACATTTCTGAAGAAATAATTCAGGATCTTCTTCTGGATAACCATTATAACATGGTAGTGACCAGTCCAATAATTTTTTAATTGGAACATCACATGTTTTTGGCTCAGAACTCTTGTCAATGTTTTTCTTCATGTCATTAATTTGATCTTTCATTTGACTTAATGACTTCTCCAACTCTTCTATTTTCTTTTTATTTGAACAATTTTCACAAATAAATACTGTTGTAAAATCTTCTCTCCACCCTAAGCAGTACATGTGTTTCCACTTCCCACAATGTTTACAATCAATTTTATTAGGATTTTCAAAATCCGGATGTTCACAATCTCCAATTTCACAATTTCGTTCGGGCGCCATTATTCAAGTCGTTTGCAGTGTAATGTTTTAGTCGTAATGAAACAGTATTGATAAAAAGAACTTTATATCTCTCTTCTCAAAACTGACACTTCCAACTCTAAAAATTATAAAATCACAATGTCCACGCTTACTACTCGCACTACAACAAGCTAAACAGCTTCTTCATGAAACTCCAAATGCGAATGATTTTGTTCAATTTTGCAAAGAACATATGACAAAATAACTGTAAATCAGTGCAAAGTAAAACAGAAATGCAATCTAAAAGTACAATATGGCATGAACTAAGATATTGCAGAATTACCGCATCAAGACTTTATGAAACTGCGAGATGCAAAACAAACCACGGTTCTTTATTTGAAAAACTTTTTTGGGCAACAAAAATTCCAGAAACCGAAGAAATGACCCGAGGATTATGTTTGGAGGACAGAGTTTTAGCCGTAGTCAGACGAAAACGGCATATTAATATTGAAAAATATGGAATGGTTCTAAGATGTGATCATCGTATGTTTGGTGCTTCTCCCGATCCTGTGTCGAAAAAATACTGCACAGAAGTCAAATGAGCATCAACAGAAAAGACTATAAAAATATTTATTAGCCGAAGGGAAGATCTCCAATAAATTTGTTGCACAAATTCAATTACAAATTTTGCAAAGGATAAAGAAGTCACTACAGTTGAGGTTGAACACGACGACGGTTATTTCAGTGACCTTATGTGCAAAGCAGAAAATTTTTGGAAATCTACAGTATTACCTAAATTAATATATACTTAATTTTGAGATATACGACTGTAATTAGAAGTTATAAAAACTATGTTGTGGGTTTGACAGTCAAAGTCGTTGGGGCTAAGTGAAGTACACTCTCCTTACTTTGTCATGCTTTCGATTATTTTTTAATCATCTTCAAGGCACTGTAATATAATGATTACATAAATGTTTGTATTTTTTTATAACAATAAGTACTCACATGAGCTTGTAGTTGTATAATTTGTTTTTTTTTACTCTAATTGCACACAATTTTTTTACGTATACAATAAAAGTGTGAAAAAAGTGCCGTCGCGTTTCATTATTCCACTCCGCAGTGTTAAAAAGTGCACTTTTCTCACACTTTCATGGATTAAAAAAAGACATACTTTATAAACCCATTTTAATGAAAAAAGTGTATTTTTTTAACAGACAATACATGTATTTACCTGTTTAACTCTATTGTGTACATAAAAAACAAAATATCTAACACTTTTGTTTGATAGAATATATTTATATTTTACTTTATTAACATACCTTGACAATTAATTAAAGCACATGTAATTACAACTATTAAATCTAGATATTTTAAAATTTGATAATTAATACACGCATGTGGTGCTAACATCTCAACCTCCCTTAATCTTTGGATAACTCTTTCTACATGAATCCGTACTGCGTAGTGCTGCAATTCTTTTACTTTATAAAATTTCTTCTTTTGTACATTTAGTACCAGCTGTTACAGATGGTGGTCATATTAATGTAGATTTTTTTCTTGCACTTGCATGGCAATATTTTTAAAACCCCGATCAGCCATCACACATGTGTTTTTAGGGAGAACGTCTAAATAGCCACTTTTTTCTGATTTCACTATCAGATATTCGTCCTCCAAAACCATGAGAAATATAATTGACGGATCCATAAGGTGTGCATGATATTAACTACTTTATTGTGTTGCATTTTTCATATGAATTCCTTGTCACAGCTTGATAAGTAGGATTCCCTGGAATTTCAATTTGAATTTCGAAACAGTCAATGATTGACTGAGTATTTTTATATCTGTAGCGGAATGGTTTCGGTAAAAGCTTTCTTATTGCCCATGTATCCGGCCAAAATATTAAATTTTGGTAGAGTCCAGCAATTTTTTCTATTGATGAGATGAAATAATTACTAAATTTACTTTTGCAAAAATCTATTGATAATCTAGTGTATTGATCATTTGTTAAAAAATTTTCAGTGACTAAAATCTTTTCATACTTTATTTGTAACATTCATTTTGTTAACTTAATAACATAATATTCTTCTGTAGAAATCCCTAAGTAAAATCGACTATTATTTCCTATTTTAGTAATTGTTGTTTTATGTATTTGATGTATGAGGTTTGTGTTAGTTGCAATGATGAAGGATTGCGTTGATGAACTAGAATCTAGTATAGGTGTTAAATGTAAATATAAAGAACAAGTTGAAACTAATGGTGATGACGGAGTTTTAAGTTCTGATTCTATAATTTTAGTCTTGTGGTACACACATGGTGCTTTTTGACAATTTCGCCTTCTCGCTATCAGTCATTGTTGCTACATATCTGTAGCTTTTTTGCAACGGGTTCTAGTATTTTTTCTTCTTCATTAGTTAAAGATTTTTGGGCTACACTTGGAGAAAATTGAGGAGAAGTGTCTATTTTTATTGATTTGGTAGACGAGAATTACGGCGTTTCGTCGAAATAAAGTTTTTTTAATTTTTTTTTAAATTATAAATAATATCTTCTCTTCTTTTTTTGTCTGTAGGTGTCAGTAATGGACTATCTCTCGATGTTTTTGAGGCAAAGCGTCCTTTTTTATTTTCTTACTTTCATCTATAGTTTTGAAGTAGATCTAGTTTGTACCATCATTTGGCAACTACACATATATAATTTTTTCAATACAATAATGAGTAGAACGTTATCAATTTTACATACATCAAAAAGTTCTTCACAACAATACAAATTTCCTGTTTTGGGTACTACTAGTACTTTATCATATTCGACAGCATTGTACCATTCCAACCATATATCTTCATTTTTGGGGACAGTAAAAAATATTTTATCTGAGCTATTTACTGAATTATTTCCACATTCAGGTACAAAACAGATTTTTAGTACCATTAACTTAAAAAAAACATTATTAACGTTTTTACAATCAACGTTAAGACAAAATAATTTTATTTTGTAATTTTCATTTAACTTTATGGCTTAAGGCTGCGCGCCAGCCAAAACACTGAATTAGCGATTATGTTCTCAATTTTTTTCCTCAAAACTGTGAAAATATATCAAAATGAAAATAATAGGAGTAAATAAGGAGAGATAGTTTATTTCAAAAACACATTTTTAAAAATTGAAGATAATATAAGTGATGAGAAAAAAAATATTGAATTCATTAAAATCTGAAATGATTATTTTTTACATAAATGCACCCAAGTCATGTATGGAGTAGTTTTATGTTAAAAATTTTATATCACAAGAATCACAAGAAAATGCTGAATATAGCTAGGTATTTAGAATTTGCATTATATGATTTATTTCTCAGAAAATAAGCCAACATTTGAACAGTGCTTAAATCTGTAACTTTAAAAACATTTTTAAATAGATTGTCAGGTAATTTATGGAACATTAATTATATTCACTATATAGAACTTTGGTTCAAGAATCACACGATATTTTTTTAATTTTTTTAAAATGAAAAATACAGCGCCTGAGTGCTTCGAAACGTTTTTCCAATGTTACTTATAAGCAAATTTAGTTTACTCTTTCGCCACCACGTGCCGCGTGCCGCATGAAATTTGTGCTGTCGAAACGGAACATAAGGAGGAGTTAGGGCGGAGCTTAGATTGTTAGATTACGTAGAGGGGATAAATAGTGAAATAATATGTATCCGCTCCGCAGCCTAATCAGCTTATTCAGCCTTTTAGGAAAATCGGCAATGCGTGGATTAATATTATCTGTATTTGAATTGTGAAAAATGGGTTTTCAATTTGGAAAATGCAAAAGAAACAAAAGAGCTATAAAACAGCAAAGAAAGTTAATTTAAAAAGGTAAAAAAGTGAAATTTGATACCTAGGTACTTTCTGAGATGCCAGTTTCAAACAAAATATTTTCAAAGCAGTAGCAGTTCCGGTTTAATCGGAAGTAGCCCCTAACTTTCTTATTTTAAATGGAATGCCATATTTTTTATTTTACCATCGAATTCAGCAGAAAATTTTACATATGAAACAGTAAAAACACTGTACACACGATAAACTACTTCCGGCGTAATCTAACTTTTTTTGATTTTTGTCTAAAAACGACTATTTCTTTATCACTCTATATCTCAAAAATCGAATCGAATTTCTATAATTTGTTAAAACAGGTTTATAAAGAAAGCTTTTTACCTTCCATCACCTTTAGGTAAGGAAGGTATTGTCTTTGGTCAACAAATTCGGTGGTGAATTATTGATGAATAAGCACGTTGTAGGGTCCCTAGAATACGATTTTACTATTTTTACGCTGATGTCTGCATGTGTGTGTGTGTGTGTGTGTGTGTGTGTGCGCGCGCGCGTTTGCGTGTGCGTATGTATGTGTGTGTATGTGTATGTATGTGTGTGTGTGCATGTGCGTGTGTGTGTATGTGTGTGTGTGTATGTGTGCGTGTGTGTGTAACAAAATTTTCGTCTACGATAACTTCCATACTACAATTCTAAAAATTATAATTCTTTCGTATTTCTCTTCGTTACATCCATGTGAAGAGCTCATTAGATTTTGGTTAGAATTGGACAACCCGAAGTACCGTCATTTGAAGTTTTTCTTGAAAAAACTATGTTAAATATCATTTTTTCACATTTAGTGTTATTATAAATATTAAAGAATATTTTATTCTCTATACGATTTGACTGCATTTTATACTTAATATTAAATGGATATAGAGTTAAAAAATTATAAAGGAATTAAATTTTATAAAGTAGCCATAGCTATGGAAACAGCTACTATATTAAGAAAATTTTGATTGATAGATGTCAGTGTCAAGTGAAATTGACATAGTGTGTTTGTCTTATAATTCTACTGGAAATATAGGATCTTTTGCTATAAATTTTCTGTATGGAATTTGCATAAAATACATGCAACTGCCAGAAGGTAAAGTACAAGAACAAAATACATAGAACTGACGGAAGGTAATGTGCTGGCCACATCAGATTTTTTTACAGTGATATAAATTAATAATCGACAATTTTTGCAAAATGTAATTTCTCTTCAACGCAAAAATGAAATTCAAGAATTTAAAAACTCATGTTTTTTAAATGGAACACTCCATTTTTTATTATTTAAATGAAAAATGAATTCTTTTTTAGAAAATAGGGATAGCTTGTGTATCATGTCCCATGTTGAAAGTTGAAACTTGAGTTTTTTTGAGGTTTAATTTTACGTTCACGTAGAAATTACAAAAATAAAAAAGTTGAATTATGACAGAAATGGTTAATCATGTTTCATATGTAAAATTTTCTGCTGAATTCCATGGTAAAATAAAAAAATATATTATTCCATTTACATAAGAAAGTTAGGGGCTGCTTCCGCTTTAACCGGAAGTGCTACTGCTTTCAAAATATTTTTAGAAACGGGCATGGCGGAAAACCCCTAGAAAAAATTTCGTAACAAATATTGAACAGTTTTTAAAATAATAATAGCGTGAGCTCATCGTGGGACATCTGTATGTATATACATTTTAAATGTATTAAATTAGTATAGATAATATTTTATTTTACAACATTTTAGGTCTAAGAATAAATGAAAATGATATCATTGAATTGAAGTCTTTAGGTTCACTACGCGGCAAGAAAATATCTCTGGAGGAAGCATGTAAAATCCAAATTTTTGTATGGAATTGAAAAACGGCGAAATGACATTGAAATTGAAGCATAATTATAATTATCAAATAATAGAAAATAATATAACATTTAATTCATTGCCTAGAAATAAACATATTTCATTTCAGATACAAGGCCAATTACACATTTGTAAAACAGATATCTGTTATTTCATCATTTTTAATAACAAAGAAACTCCTGTTTTCATTTTTAAAATCGAAAGATGTAATTTATTTTGGGAAAAGCATATGAGAGATCACCTTATTAATTTTTATAAGAAGTGCGTACTACCAAAAATTGTTTTGCGAAGAATTCAGAAGGGCTTTAAATGTAGAGAACCTCATTAGAATTTATTCCTCTCAATAGTTCAAAATAATGGTGTCTATTTTTTTTAAATTTTAATTTCAACACATAAACGACGAAATTTCCATTTTTTATTACAAATAAATGTTTGAATTATAATAATTGTATTATGTTTCCTTGTCATTTGTTTACGCAATTCATTGAAATTAATCAATTTGTTTGCCACGAAACAAGCACCCCGGCCATCCCGACTTTCTTTTCAAGTAATTCATAACACGTAAGCTACACTGTTCTGATTGGCTGCACGCTACAGCTGCATTAATGAAGCATAGACATTAACCAGATGCACAAATTTTCGACTGTGCTGCCATCAGTCGGCTTAGAAACAAAACAACACTTCTATCCCGCGACGTTAACAGAACTTTAAGAGGAATTCATATACCTTTAAGACTTTTAGTATGAATTTTTTTGTTACTTTGTTCATTGTCCAATTTCAAAATGACTTTATTTTCTTTATCTTTATGGAAAAATAACAGAAAATTATATTTTACTATAAAAATACCAAAGTTTTATAAAAATCGTGTTACTATTTGATATTCGTAGGAGCAGAATAAAGTGATTAGTTATTGATTAGTAGTTCACAGATACAGAAGAAATAATTTTATAGATATTATCAATGAAAAGTAATAATTTTAATACAATAAAGAACTTAATATATAATTTTATTCTACAATAAAACACAATGCATACAGATAAATTTAATTATTAAATCAATAGTCATTGTAATTTATTTTGTTTATTGTAATCATTTCATGTCATTGTTGTAAATAGGTATTAAAGCAAATACGTATAAAATAACCATAGCAGACGATTATGAACACCTTTAATGTTATATTAAAGAAAGACTTAAGATATAATTAAAGCCAATAATAAATATAATTATGAAAATCAGACAAAATTATTAATATCACTTATCTTTATATTATCGATGTTCTAAATCTCTCCATTAATCACGATTTGAACTGTACCTAATCATACACGTATATTTGATATGTTAAAAGAATTTACTCGTTTACTTTATTTTTATTTACTGTTCGAATATTTGATCATAGAAATACATGTCAACTATTTCATAATATAATGAATGGTAACGTACGTCGATTCGCTCTACTTATGGCGGCGTGACTACAGCTACTAGATAATACATAGCTGACTCGTCCGCAATATTAATGCCAAAATGAAAACAGTAAATAATAAAATAAAAATACATTTCTTACAAGTTTATGTAGTAACTATTTTTCATAATTAAATATAATTTCCATATTAGCCATATTATATTTATTTAAAATAATACGATTCGTTAAGATTTTTGAGGTTAGAGAAAAATGTATGTATTGCATAAGTATATGTAAAAATTAAAACCATTTCTCAAATGATTTGCACAATTTGGAGTAGCACAACGCGTCATTATGGATAATTTCTATGATTAATAATACTGTAATGCTGATATTGAATTATTTAAGTTGTTCCAAAATGGTGAACGAGTCAGCTGTAATTTATCTAGTAGCTATAGACGTGAAGTTGACGTCACAGCTTTCGCGCCAAAACTTTAATAAGCGTTATCTCCATTATTAAGCATTATTTCAAGAAAAAAAATTAGGGAATTTCAATTTTTAAATCCTTAATAACATATAAAAATAATCAAAAAAACTTGGACGGGCTCATTAAATTTTTGGTTACATATGACCTCCATACATATAACTATTAGATTTCTAACAGGTATATTACATATCTAATAGGTGTATGCCTCCATATGACAATTCACAAATATGTCCATAGTCCACAAAAAAGCAGTAATAGTTAAACATTTCTATAAAATTTAAAAATATTAATCATATAAACAACAATGGAAACAAAAAGTAAATGATATGTCAATTCCAGCTATCATCTAAAAACTCATCGTTCGGTGACGTCAGAAATGGATGCCGCGAAAAAATTATGGATGAAAAGTTTACTATTTTTGAGAAATACTGTATGACATAATATGATAGAAATTACTTAAAGTTAAATTATGAATAAAAAAATCTGATGTGGCCAGCACATAACCTCTCGCCAGATATTTTACTTGGTTGTACGCTTAAAACGAAAAATACTTTTGAATACAAATACATATATTCACGTCTCACTACAAAATAATTCTCACAAATATTTGCAAAATCTATGGGATATTTTAATATAAATTATATACAATACATACATTTTCCTTATATTCAATATCCTGATATTTTCTTTTTCTACTTTCCTTTTCTTTTTCTTTATATTTGTCATTTTTTCGCAAATTCGTTTTATATTCATTTTTAAGTATGTTCTTTTGCGTTGACTTTTTTTTATTTTCATAATCTTCATAATGATGTACAAATATTTTGACAGTGATATTTGTGTCAATTACAAACATTTGAATTTCTTACCTTGAAGTAGTTTGATCTGACAAATTTTATATCAAATTATTTTATATGCATTTCTTTATTTCTAAATCTATAGAAGATATAATAATAAATTTATATTTATAGAATAAAGAATTTAACGTTCTTTAATATAAGTATTTACATAAATTTTCGATAAATAATATTTAGATGATTATTTTCTTGTAAGTACTACTTCCGGTTGTCCAATTGTTACCAAAACTTAATCAACTCTTCCCATTATTGTTAGATTGAGGAATCCGTAGTTAAAAATGTCTTAAGTCTTATAGTATTTGAGAAATAATGGATCCTACACATACACACACACATACACACACACACACACACACATATATATATATATATATATATATATATATATATATATATATATATATATATATATATATATATATATCCACACATACGGACATCGTAAAAATGTTATAATCGGATTCTAGTGACCTTAAAACGTGCTTATTCACTAAAATCTGGATATGCGATTTTTAGCATGAATTCAATGCCTCTCTTAGCGAGAGGTAAAAAATGGAACAATATATTTTTTTTAAATACCCCATTGCAAAAAATTCGCAACGGGCGTCATCTTGGAAATATTTATATAAAACTTTGCCCAGACAGTTTTAAGATTTGGAATTGAGTTACTTCATATTTTAAACCCCGTAGAACACGAATTTCGTGTTAATTTGAAAATAATAATAATAATAATTTATTAGCCCAGCTGAATAAGCCATTTATAGGGATACAATGCACATAATAATAAAAATGAAAAATAAAGAAAATAATGCGTTAACAAAAATAAATTAATTGAAAATATAACAATAATAATTACAATTAGAAGTTATGAAAATATATCGTCATAATATTTCTCAGCATAACTACACATAATGCTGACAGGTGAACGGTGAGTGATAGTGGATTTAGATGGAGGCCGGTAGAACGTCTGTGGATGTCTCGATGACAATCTAGGAACATAGTAATGAATACGGGATAGCAGGTCTGGAGCATCAACCTTATTCTGCAGCAATAACTTCAAAAACCTAGCGCTAGATTCCTCTTTCCTAGAAACTAAAAAAGGCATGTCATGCAATTCTAGAAGAGTGTCCTGCTCTGCTCTTCTGCTGGGATAAACACCGTGTAATTTAAATGACAAGAACTATAGGAACCTTCTGTGGATTCTGTTCAAGTGTAAACATTGATATACGTAAATTGGGTACCAAATTAAACCCAAGAAACCCAAGACTTTTACTTGCAAATATGATTAATATGGTCAATGAAAACAAAGTTGTTGGTAAAAATTATCCCTAAGTCTTTGACAGAGACTTTTCAATTAAGAGCGTGTTCTCCTTTACGCAATGGTACGTAACTTAACATTTTCAAATAGAACACCTATATATTTATTCAAATTTGATATGTACATGAAATTTACTATCTAATAGTATAAAAATCTGATGTGGCCAACGCATTACCTTCCGTCAGTTCTATATATTTTATAAAAATTTCATATAGACAGTTCCTTACAAAAGATTATATATATATATATATATATATATATATATATATATATATATATATATATATATATATATATATATATATATATATATTTCTTGTACTTCATCTTCCGGCAGATGTACGTATTTTCTATAAATACCATACAGAAAATTTAAAGCAAAACAGCAAAAGATTTCCAGTAAAATTATAACACAGTTTATTGCACTTGGCACTGACATGTTTCAATCAGAATTTTTTTAATATACCAGCTGTTTCCATAGTTATAGCATAACTAGCTAATTTATAGTTTAATTTTTAAAAATTTTACCTTCCGTCACTTTTAGGAGAGGTAGGTATTGTCTTTGGTCAAAATATTCGGTGGTGAATTTTTAATGAATAAGCACGTTTTAGGATCCCTCGAATACAAATTTATTATTTCCGTGCGAGCGCGCGCGCG
The DNA here is from genome assembly GCA_963082715.1 of Harpalus rubripes. Taxonomy (NCBI): domain Eukaryota; kingdom Metazoa; phylum Arthropoda; class Insecta; order Coleoptera; family Carabidae; genus Harpalus; species Harpalus rubripes. The sequence goes on from OY720465.1 coordinate 23,925,627, forward strand.
CGTGTTTGTGTTTTGGTGTGGGTGTGTTTGTGTGTGTTTGTGTATAATTCTTTCGTATTCTTCTTCGTTACATCCACATGAAGAGCTAATTAGATTTTGGTTATAATTAGTCAACCGGAAGTACCCTCATTTAAAGATTTTAACATTTTTTTTTAAAAAAACGAAGTTAAATATCATTTTTTACTTCCTTGTACGAAGTAAAGGAAGTATTGTAATCGCGAAAATTTTTACTTCCTTGTACGAAGTAAAGGAAGTATTGTAATCGCGAAAAATTTCGGTTTTCAGATTTCAACGGAAATATCCATTTTGACCATCTCTGAATCCATTTTGACTATTTTCGTCGTGACGTCTGTACGTACGTACGTGCGTACGTATCTCGCATAACTCAAAAACGGTAAGCCGTAGAAAGTTGAAATTTTGTATTAAGGACTGCTATAACTTCAGTTGTGCACCTCCCTTTTTGGTCATTATATAATTTCTAGAAATGGTACTTTATTTGAAGCCTATAATAGATTTTAATGAAAAACTATTTTAAAATATAATGTGAAACTTTTTAAATTTGGTATATGACTTTTATGTCAATTGGAATAACATAATAGATTTTGGTTAAAACAGGCTAACCGGAAGTGACATATTACCTGAAGTTGTTAACAGTTTTTCTTCAATAAAATGGTTTCATTTTGATTTTAGAAGTAAATGTTTCTAATAAAAGTTTTAGAGAATTAAATTCTGCGTCTAGCACATCAAGTATTATTAAATTAGCCCTTTGTAGAAGCGAGATATGTATGTTTAAAACTTATATACTTTTTGGTTTTTGTACTGAAGCTTGCTGTGGTTTAGGACAAAAAATAACAAAAAATAAAAATAAAAAATTAGATGCTAATGTCAAATTACATCAAATACATGCGATTTTATACTTGGGTCTATACTTCATATTGGTTTTGTATACAAAAAAGTCGTGTGGTGCCCACATCAGATATTTTACATTTAATGTTATTATAAATATTAAAGAATATTTTATTCTCTATACGATTTGACTGCATTTTATACTTCATATCAAATGGATATAGAGTTAAGAAATTATAGCGATTAAATTTTATGAATTAGCTAGCTAAGAAAATATTTTCTCCATTTCAATTTCATATTTGATTATTACACTTAGGCCCAGTTGCATAAAGCTTTTTTAACTTTAATCAAGTTGTTAACTTTGACAAGGCCTATTTCCAATGTTTTTTTGATACGTATCCATGGTTACAATATGTAGTTAAACACATGATCAGCTAACAACGTTTTATGTAACTAGTCCCTAGTATTTAATATTATCATATGTCTAATTAAAAAAAAAATTGCATTCCAAAGCCTTCTGTATTGACTAAAAATGTAATATTTGAATCATTCACCATAATATTTTTTAATAATATAACATATGATTGTTTTTGTACTATTGGATAGCAAATATTATGTACCTATTTTTCAAATTAGAATAAATATATAGCGTGTACCATTTACAAATATAAAGTTATATATCATTGTGTAAAATGAAACACCCTGTAGAAAAACCTATAGATATTTTCATATAAAATAAACTTCGTTTGAATTTTTACTCATAATAATTAAATAAATCGAGTTATAAAAAAAGAACAGGCCGATCCTGTATAATAAAATATAATAAAAAACTTACGTCCACATTTAGAGAAGAATTTACATTTACCTTCAGCTTCAATATATGTATGACTACGTTTTTCAGAGTCTTGAATAGGAGGTGAGGTGTGGTAGTGAATATAGTTGGGATTTCATCTTGAGAAGTCATATCAATACTTGTGGAAAAACAACATGGGATTTTATTTTGCTTTGTTTTCAACTATAATATCTGAAGTCAAAGTCTGTACCTTTATTTATTTGATTGTCGTTCACTAAAAGTTTAGAATAATAAATAAAATAACTTATGTGCACACATCCAATTACAATCTAATTCGGGATTTTCAGCATCTTTGAGTTTGTCATTTTTTAAAACTACAATGTTCTTACGCAAGTCAAACAAATTTTCACCTCGTGATACTAACAATTTTTAGTATACTACGGGTAAGAGGATATATAGGGGTTATGTGCATTGATTTAACTTCAAGGTTTATAGAATAGAGCCCAGGCATGTGACGTCACGAATATTTAAAAATGGCAGCCTGGTGGACCAATAAACTAGACTGTCATATGGGAATATGTTTAAAATGCTATAGTTTTGTGCTATGGTTTGGTATTCCAAACGAGTGACAGTACTGACACTAAAATAAAGGTGATTTCTTTATCCTTCAATTCAATGGCATCAGTTTATAGAGAATACTTGAGAGTTTGCAGAGAAAAATATCCTAGCAAAAAAAAAAAACAGTCAGTAGGTATACATTTGACTACATCGTTCAGGAGAAGCATATCTCATTCCAATAACCTAAAAAGGATAAATATGATATCTGCTGCGCTGTTGAGTCTAAGAATATCGACGAGAATACCTACCAATCTCACATAAATAGGAAGCAGTTAGCCAGGGAAAAAAAGAGCAATGACAAGTTATTGGAGAACAAAGTCAAGCTATTGTATTGACTCAAGATTTTCAAGCCGTCAAAGTTTGTCCCTATTTGAATGCGTTCGCATTATATTAATAAGACAAAGCTAGTTTGCCATAATTTCACAGTTTTTGATGTGAACACACACCAGTGTTGTTGCTACTGGTTCAATAAAACGGAAGTAGACCTAAATGCTAATAACTTCGCTTCCTGCATAATGGAATACATTTTGAATTTACATAACCCTTTAAAGCCTGTCATAGTATGGAGTGATGTTATTAGAACAAGAATTCAGTGTTATCTAATGCTCTATTGAGTTTAAGTGTCTATAAAAAATGTAATCGTCTATCAAAAACTTCTAGAAAAAGGCCACACTCAGATGGAAGCTGTTCCGTACTTATTGAACGAAAACAAAAACAGGTCAATTTTTTACCTAGTGACTATATTAGAGTGACAAAAAAGCAAGACGAAAAGAACCTTATCATATCAAAAATATCAGTTATGATTTTGTAAAGGATTACACTGTTAACGAGAAATATGACTATAAGACCTGGAAAGAGTCAACGACCAAACAGGGAACGATATTAAAGTAAAAAAATACAATCCAGACAGTACGATTCTAGTCAAACTAGATTTCAAAGAAGAATTCCGAAATCTTCCAAAAAGAAGAAACAACAATAAGCCTTTATTTGATTTGCTGATGTTTCCTCAATCGAGAAACTAACCTATAAAAATAAATAAAAAACAGAAATGGGAACATCTTCAGCACTAAAGGCTGTGATACCAAAAGATTGTCACGGGTTTTATGATAACTTGTCTCATGTCGAAAAGTAGAATAGAAGACTGACTTATTTTTAATCCTGTAAAATATTAATAAAACTTACTATTTATTTTCATTATTTTTCATATGTTAACATTTTGTGACTATCTAGTATATCTAAAGAGAATCATTATTGTTTTTTGTTCAATATATATTTTCCCTTAAACTTGTTTTTAATTCTTCCTGATACCTTATTAGCTATGTGATAACACGTAACTACCATTTTTGATTGTTTATGGAAAAGTGAATCCTCGTATGTACGGTAATTATTTGAAAAATTTCATATACATCTCAAATTTTGCTTGAAAATCTCTACAATGATTAAATTAAAACAATAAGACTCAAATCTCAAAAATATATCCACACTATGATTTTAAAAACAGTTATGCTTTTCCTTAAAGTTGGTTACAATGTATTTACGAGGTATCAGATATAAAACAACAATACCATGTAAATCCAACGTATGTATCTATTTATTTATTTATTTATTTATTTATTTAACATACACTGCTCGACAGATAACTCCAATTACTGAGCAGGATAAAAATCATCACATAAAAAATTATAATATAAAGAACATAATAACATACAACATAACGTAGAATACAATTACAAAATGTAGATCAACTTACAAAAAAGTGAAATAGTATTACAGAAAGTAACTAAGAAAAATTGATGATAGGCTACTAAACAATGAAAGAATGAATTTTTTTAGGGGAATACTGAAAGACATCTACATCACTAAATTTAAGTTGATATATTAAGCACATCTGGTAAATAGGTGATTTATAAAAAACGTTAGTACGGGCAGAAGGTAAATAAAATGTTCGAGAATTTCTCGTGAACACAGAAGGAGTATGAAAATTAATAAGTGAAACACATCGAGGGTCATCAACTGTCCCGTGAATTAATTTAGATAATTAGTGAACACGTAAAACTTGCCTACGATGTAGTAAGCTACGAACATTGAATGTATTAAGCAAGTGCTCGTAAGACACTGATCTATCAGGGTAAACATTATTTCGTTTAAAATATAAAAATCTAAGAAACTTTCTTTGCACTTTTTCCAAAAGATCCTGATGTACTTCATAAAATGGGTTCCATATTACGCAAGCATATTCGATTTGGAACGCACGAACGAATTGTAAAGTGTTACTAGACAAGAAATATTTGCAAATTGTCTTGAATTTCTAATTATAAAACCAAGTAATTTTAACGCACTTTTAAAAAGTTGTTGAATATGAGTACCAAAAGTAAATTTTTTGTCAAATGTTACACCAAGATCCACAATTTGATCAATACTTGATAAAGTGTTATTGCTTATTTTGTAATTAAATTGTATAGGTAATAACTATACTATCTTGTACTTACTAATATTTAAATGTAAATTGTTCTATAAACACCATTCATACAAATTGTAAAGATTTTGCTGTAGAAAAGTGCAGTCAGAGTACGAGTTGATAGAGTAAAATATTCTCAGATCATCAGCGAAGAGCAAACTCTCGCAATTTAAGACATTAGTTATATCGTTCACAAATAATAAAAATAATAAGGGACCCAGATTAGATCCTTGGGGTAAACCGGAAGTGGCTATGAAAGTGGGCGATTTGTTGTAAAGAAATTGGACAAAGAGTTGTCTATTAAGGAGGTATGATGATGTGAAGACAGAAAAAATATTTTATGAATATGCAACTCTGTTCCTAAATTTTGTTTGTCTAAAATTTGTACGAAACCTGGGTCTACAAAAAACGATGTGATACATAGCATCTACGAAGATATGCTACTGCAAAATGGTATTGAAACCTTACAAAATGTGTTGATTGTAGTAGAAGAAAATAAGTACATTAAACTGTAATAGATAATGTAGAATAATTACTTGACATCCAACGTAAATGTAGAAAACGTAGAAATGGGCTATATGATCTAAAAGAATTTATTTTAAACGAAGAAGAAATTGTGAAAATTCATGGACTTCGCTGGGATTCGAAGCTAGAGCCTTCTAATCGCTAGTTGGACGCTCTACCAACGAGAACTCGTGGTTCAATTGGTAGAGCGTCCGACTAGCGATTGGAAGGTTTTGGAATATAAAACCACATTTAATTATGTACATATATAGTCTGCATAATATTACATATAAAATACTAATTAATAAAAGTGTATTTTTGTCATATGAAATTATTAAACATAATTTTCGTGCAACCGGACACGAAATAAGTATTTCACAGTCGCAATACATGCCGCGAAATTGGATTTCGCGGATGTTGTTATGGTAACGAAATTAGATAAAACAATAACTTTGACACTTGGGAATTACATGGTTTTGTTTATCAAATGTCAGGCTCATAGCCACCTTAAAGCTAACTTTCTATTTACAATGAAACTGTTTAAAATTAATAATATTTGTAGTTTCATATTTTTTACGATTGCAAAATAGCTATTTGTGTATTAAGAGCGCAAAATGGGACATTGTCGATTGTGAGGTTGTTGCCGAGCGACGCAGGAGCGTGGCATTCTCTCGAAATCGACAATGTTTATTTGCGCTCGAAACACAAGATTTTTTCTACACTCGTCCCAATGGGGTTCTCCACCATGACAAAAAATAATACAATGTACACTTTGTACTTACAGTACTATTCAATAAATACCGATTATAATTAATTTTAATTTATCGTTATTTGTCATTCTTCTTGAGCTATTCCTTCTATCTAATCTAAGCATTTTATACTTTCGTTTTTGTAAATGAATGCCCTATTTTATTTTCACAGCAGTGCGGCATTTTGTTTGGTTATGTAATATACCGACAGAGCAGTTATATATGTCATATTGATTTGTGAAGGTGGTAAGGCTTGATTTACATTAGCGGTACAATGACGGTACGATGACGGTACAGTGACGGTATATCAATTACACGAAGCATTTACATTAGATGATACCACGACGGTACGAACATAATAAAATGCCATGATAATATAGTTTTGTTTTTATGTATTGACAGTTTGTGGTGCATATGACATGTTTCTATCAAATGTAGAAAAAATCGTGCATGGTTTAAAAATTTCTCAAATACCGACTTGGCTATAACTGTCTTGTCAAAGAAGACGAAGAAAATGAAAATCCAGAAAATTTTACAAAACGACACTACTTTTTTGTATATTCTGTAATAATCTGTAGTATATATTTCACGTTTTTGTTATAAGCAGAGAACTTTTGTTCAATAAATGTATATGTATAATCATTTCTCATTTCTAGCTTGTTTTGACTACATTTTGGTTTCACTAAAAGGCAAATATGAAAAAGTCAAAAACATGTCAAATGTCAATACCCTACTAGCATATGTTTACTTTCACTCGGCTGATTTTGGCATGAACGTCAACTTGAAATGCACGTACTCTTCAAACGCATCCTTCCACTTCCCCTTGCATGGAAATACTACGCTGTTACTATGATATACAATATTTTTTCAATAGTAACAAAACTATACTGTACCGTGGTCGTATCGCTAATGTAAATCAGTAAATATCACTGGGCCGTCATCGTACCATCATCATACTGAGAACGTAGATGTAAATGGGACCATTAAAATACATTGGACCAAGAAGAATCGTATCGTCATTGTACCGCTAATGTAAATCAAGCCTAAATCTGTAACTACAGTGCCTTAGTTCCCGACTAATCGTTGCCATTAAGAATGTAGACAAGTGGCATTTTTCAACATTGTATAGTTAGAAATTTGGACAGCGAGCGTTTTTCTACTTTGTGTAGAGACTGTAGAAAAAAAATATTGTGTTCACTTTTTCGTGTCGAAGAACCTGTAAACGTATATCTGATATCTCCATTTTTTTGTATTCAGTAAGTTGTACCTCTTTTGTGTTGCACTGTGCAGTATATAAAAATAAATGTGCTTTACTTTTAAACTATTTAAAAAAAACTGAATGTGGTTACATGTACGCTGAATAACCACATCGTGTTGTGCCCCAAATTTTCTGCTTGCGATTCATTTGTGTTCAATTTGTGTTTCACTGTGCAGCATTTAAAATTAATGTGATATTATTTTTAAACATTTTATGTAAAAAAAGCTGAATGTGGTTACAGGTACGCTGAGTAACCACATTGTGTTGTGCCCTAAAGTTTCTGCTTGCGATTCTTTTGTGTTCAATTTATGCTTCACAGTGCAGCATTTCAAATTAATGTTTGTTTAAAACTGGCGCTGAATTGGTACGGTGGAATAGAGTATAAACTTATGCGTTGTTGTAATTTTTTTGTGAAGTGCGAAATAATTTTTTAATTATGCCTGGTTACAATAATTGTTGTATCCCTGATTGTGACTTGAATTCATTAATTAATTAATGGCCGCGTGCCCGAGTGTCAGGTCGCGTATCTGGAAAACCGTGTTCGATCTCGACCGACGCCAAATATTTCCAATTTTAAATGGCACAAAAATTATGCCCTGTGGTGCATCCTGACACGCTTTTCGTCGTTTCATAAATCTGTCGATAGAGGCACTATAATAAGTATTATGGTCTATTGGAATTATGAAGTTTATTACAAGAAATTTATAATCAAATTAAAACTGTTTGAGAATGTCACTGGCGCGACTGATGCAAGCTCGTGCCCTATTTGAAACTGTTGCTCACATTAGTTATTCACGTGGTAGGCGGTCCTAAGCGGTCTTCAGTAGTCAGTCAGAATAATTCATATTTCTGACATTACACTCTAACAAAAAGCCTCCCCATATTTCCGAACTATTTTAATTATATCATTTCATTTGCTATTATTATTCATTATTATGTATATAGTTTCCGTTTATTTTATTAATTTCTCTTAATTCGACCGACCTGGAATAGCCTATTAAAACATGACAGTCTTAGTAAACTCTTATAGAAATCAGAAATATATAATTTTATAAACAATTAATTAAAATTCTATATGTATTCATTTACATAAAAACTGTTTCACGATATAAAAATATAAATACATTCGTAAAATGTGGAAAATGACATATGCAATATTCAAATAAGAAAATAGAAGGCTCTCAGCTTACAGCTAGAATATGAAATAAGTAAATTTGTGAAGACAAATGGTTCATATCATATTTAAATATACAAATAAATGTAAAAGTAAAATTTACCTTAAACTATGAAATGTTTTACAATTAAAATCAATATAATAATATAATAAATAATTGATATAGTAGTCCCGTTTTCCAGTAGAGCAATTCATTTCAAGGTCAATGACAAAGTGAACGGGAAATTATATTGTACTGTCCCATGCATAAATCATAGCACCTACCAATATCTTTCGTAAGCACGAATTCGAACGAAGTGGAGCGGAGTTTATTCAACTTGCAGTGATGTGAAAAACAAATTTATTTGATGCTAATAAAATAGGTATAAAAATGAGTCAATAAATTTTATTAAAATAATGTAATTACTTGCATTTACATATAGGTATAAAGGTAGATACAATATAATACAAATTATATAAATAAATATATTATTACTAACTTCTATTAATTGTCAAGTACAAAATGTTCCAAAAATCGGCATACATAAAGAAAAAGTCTATCAAATCAAGAGTATAAATACATTACCCTTTATGTATGGCACCTTTAGGGACAATCTGTAATATAACGGTATAAAAACTAATATAAATATTGAAAGAAGCTTTCAGAACTCATAATATACAGAGGTCCCGCAATAGGATGTATATTTTCCTGACGTTATTTTATGCCAATAAACATGTAAACTAGAATTAATCGTAACAAAGTTATTGAAACAAAAATATTTTTTAATTAAATAAGTAGATATATAAGTTAAAATTGGACAAAAATTATATGTTTAGTTACATGTCATTTGCAAAAGACCTCCTAGATTAGCTAGGCACATTCTCGCCATTAAGGTGACCGAATTAATTTAATTGATTTCAAAGCTTTCTTTTTTCTTTATGCTTGAATGTACCAAATAAGGTACATACGTAAATGGATAAATTCAAATAAGAATAACTTTGGAATTTTAGGATACATGTTTAATGGAACTTTTTGGCTTAAAATAACAAGAGGAAAATATTCTTAAGCTATGTGTATTCTATTGTGGGACAATCTGTATAAATAAAACAATATTTGGGTAATAGTTGTGTTAAAATTTATTATAAAAACTATGTTACGACGCAAATTGTTGCCTTCATCAGGAACAACAATATTATTGTTTTATTTACCTAATGAAGGCAAAACTTCGCTGTCGAAACGTTGTTTTTATAATAAATGGTAACAGATTACCAAATATTGTTTTATTTATTTTTTCATTCATATAACTTAATGTAAGCAATGAAATGCGGTATTAAACATATTTCATTCGATATGTTTTCTATAAGATTAATTTTCATGTCATCATGTTCTTCCCAGCTGCCATCTGTAAATTTTACATATGATATGTAATGGCCCAAATTTCCAGTTTCTGATGCAATATATTTAATAATAAATTTAAACAAATATTTTCCTTTTTCAATATTTTTAGTCGGTGGAAAATCTTTAAGACAAAAATTTATATAATTCTTAACTCCCATGCGACACAAAAATTTCTGTCGGATGTGAAACTTAAATAAAATAAAAATATGATTATTGAATGTTCTTGTAATATTAACGGCACCATGACAAAAATTACATATTGGATGAATTGGGTTATTTTTTATGGCGTTCTCAAGAGCACTTATGCCACTTTTAATTATTATCTTAACATCAAGTGGAACAATGGGTAAAAACGTATCAAAAAATTATTTCGCAGTACACTGCTTTTTACCTTCCGTCACCTTTAGGTAAGGAATTGTCTTTGGTGAAAAAGTTCGGTGGTGAGCTTTTAATGAATAAGCAAGTTTTAAGGTCCCTAGAATACGTGTGTGTGTGTGTATGTGTGTGTGTGTGTGTGTGTGCGCGCGTGTGTGCGTGCGCGTGTGTGCGTGCGCGTGTGAGTGTGCGTGTGAGTGCGCGTATGTGCGTGTGTGTGTGTGTGTGTGTGTGCGTGCGTGCGTGCATACTTGTGTGTAACAAAATTTTCGTCTACGATAACTCTAATACTACAATTCCAAAAATTATAATTCTTTCGCATTCCTCTGCGTTGCATCCTTATGAAAAGCTGATTAGATTTTGGTTATAACTAGTCAACCGGAAGTACCCTCATTTGAAGATTTTAACAGTTTTTCTTGAAAAAACGATGATACATATCATTTTTTCACATTACAGCTTGATTCTCGTGACACTTGTTTACAAAACAATATTGTTTAGTATTAGGATATTGAAAACAATGTAGTTTAAGATATTGTATAAAATTCGTATCCACGTGCCAACCTTGTAAACGGTCTCTATGCAATTTATTGTATTGTAATGTATACAAGTATGAAGTTAGTCAGTTTCCTTGTTTGAAATTTATTTCACTTTTGACATGTGACATTTCCTAAATCGAAAAGAATATTATATTTATCATTAATGGTGGTTGTATATCTTCGCATACATTAAAGACAGAAGATAGTATGAAAGACGCAGATTATGTATAAGAATATTTAAAACCTGGTACAATAACAACAACTTTAACTTCAGAATATGTTTTAGGTACCTATGACAAGAAATAGTGGATTCTTGTGGAGATGTACCGTTTAGAGACGAAAAGAACACTGGCAAACTGCATATACGAGTAAATGATTGATGAAATAGTTAATTATAACAATTTGTTGCAATTAACCATGGCTGTATAAACCAGATTAACTAGTCCTAACTACCAATTATATTACTAAATTCTTGAGATACATACATATGTATATTCATGAATTTTAAAAACTAATAATAGTATTAATGACAAATATATTCTCATTTTCGGAATCCGCTGAAAAAACAATTACGTCTATCTGTTGATCATCATAAAGTAGAATTTTGTTGAAATAAAAAATGTAATCATTAATTACATTTTTACTAGATGTAAGCATCCGCTAACTAATAATAAGTTTATGAAAAATAACTGTTTAACACCAATAACTTTTAAATAATTTCTTTGACGAATAAATATAATATTTATAAGTGAATAAAGAATAGACAGTTCAATAAGATAGTTTTATTGTTATAAGAACAGATCTGGATATGGTTAATTCAGCGGAGATGAAACTTTATGTTTCCAGAAGTTGTTTTTCGCTTGAATAAAGAATCATTTTCACTCTTTAAATATTTTTTAATTATGTCTAAAATAATTCATTAGTGTAGAGGGCTATATTTTATTTCAAAATC
>OY720465.1:23942267-23976767 GCA_963082715.1 Harpalus rubripes
ACAATGCACGAATCGCTCCCAGCAAGTTTCCATTCACGCCGTACTCCCTGAGTACATCCCACGAAGTATCTCGAAGAACACTATCATACGCCTTTTTTAGATCAAGAAAGCCACAGAACACCTTCTTGTTCTTATCAAGTGACTTCTCAACAATCGTACGAAGAGCAAAGAATTGATAAACACATTCCCTCTCAGGCAAAAAGCCACCCTGAACGTCACTAATTTTTGAAATTGTCAATTTATTTATTTAGATTTTGTTTGAAACGTAGTGTGGTTCCTGATGATTGGAAAAAAGCTGTTATTTGTCCATTATTCAAAGGCAAAGGCAGTTCGAGTGAATGTACGAATTTTCGCGCGATAAGTTTGTTTAGTGTAGTCGGGAAACTTTTTGGTAAGGTTTTAATTCATAAGGTGCGAACCTTAACAATTTCAGCTTGTTTTTAAAGAAAATATTTAAAAATAATATCACTATAATTTGAAATGCTGTACAGTGAAGCTCAAATTGAAAACAAATCGAGCGTAAGTACAAAATATAGGGCACAACTCACTGTAGCTACTCAGCGTACCTGTAACCACATTCACCTTTATTTTATCTGTAACCACATTCAGCTTGTTTTTAAAGAAAATATTTAAAAATAATATCACATTAATTTGAAATGCTGTACAGTGAAGCACAAATTGAATACAAATGAATCGTAAGTAGAAAATATAGGGCACAACTCACTGTGGCTACTCAGCGTACCTGTAATCACTTTTAGCCTTTTTTAAAGAAAATGGTTGAAAATAATATCACATTGATTTGAAATGCTGTACAGTGAAGCACAAATTGAATACAAATAAATCGTGAGTACAAAATATAGGGCACAACTCACTGTGGCTACTCAGCGTCCCTGTAACCACATTCAGTTTTTTTTTAAAGGAAATGTTCAAAAATAATGTCACATTAATTTGAAATGCTGTACAGTGAAGCACAAATTGAATACAAATGAATCGTTAGTACGAAGAATAGGGCACAACTCACTGTGGCTACTCAGCGTACCTGTAACCACATTCAGCTTTTTTTAAAAGAAAATATAGGGCATTAATTTTTTTTTAAAGAAAATGTTTAAAAATAATATCACATTAATTTGAAATGCTGTTCAGTGAAGCACAAATTGAAAACAAATAAATTGCAAGTACAAAATATTGGGCACAACTCACTGTGGCTACTCAGCGTACCTGTAACCACTTTCAGTTTTTTTTTTAAAGGAAATGTTTAAAAAATATCACATTAATTTGATATGTTGTACAGTAAAGCACAAATTGAATACAAATGAATCGTAAGTACAAAATATAGGACACAACTCACTGTGGCTACTCAGCGTACCTGTAACCACTTTCAGTTTTTTTTAAGGAAATGTTTAAAAATAATATCACATTAATTTGAAATGCTGTACAGTGAAGCACAAATTTAATACAAATGAATCGTAAGTACAAAGTTTAGGGCACAACTCACTGTGGCTACTCAGCGTACCTGTAACCACTTTTAGCCTTTTTTAAAGAAAATAGTTGAAAATAATATCACATTGATTTGAAATGCTGTACAGTGAAGCACAAATTGAATACAAATAAAACGTAAGTACAAAATATAGGGCACAACTCACTTTGGCTACTCAGCGTACCTGTAACCACATATAGCTTTGTTTTTTAAAGAAAATATTTGAAAATAATGTCACATTGATTTGAAATGCTGTACAGTGAAGCACAAATTGAATACAAATGAATCGTAAGTACAAAGTATAGGGCACAACTCACTGTGGCTACTCAGCGTACCTGTAACCACATTCAGCTTTTTTTTTAAAGAAAATGTTTGAAAATAATGTCACATTGATTTGAAATGCTGTACAGAGAAGCACAAATTGAATACAAATGAATCGTAAGTACAAAATATAGGGCACAACTCACTGTGGCTACTCAGCGTACCTATAACCACTTTTAGCCTTTTTTAAAGAAAATGGTTGAAAATAATGTCACATTGATTTGAAATGCTGTACTGAGAAGCACAAATTGAATACAAATGAATCGTAAGTACAAAATATAGGGCACAACTCACTGTGGCTGTAAGCGATCCTGTAATCACATTAATTTTTTTTAAAGAAAATATTTAAATATAATATCACATTAATTTAAAATGCTGTTCAGTGAAGCAGAAATTGAATACAAATAAATCGCAAGTACAAAATATAGGGCACAACTCACTGTGGCTGATCAGCGTACCTGTAACCACATTCATCTTTTTTTTAAAGAAAATGTTTAAAACTAAGATCACATTAATTTGAAATGCTGTACAGTAAAGCACAAATTGACACAAATTAATCGCAAGCAGAAAATTAAGGGAACAACACAATGTTATTACTCAGCGTACCTGTAACCACATTCAGCTTTTTTTAAGAAAATGTTTAAAAATAATATCACATTAATTTGAAATGCTGTTCAGTGAAGCACAAATTGAGTACAAATAAATCGCAAGTATAAAATATAGGACACAACTCACTGTGGCTACTCAGCGTACCTGTAACCACATTCAGGTTTTTTTCAGAAAATGTTTGAAAATAATATCACAATGATTTGAAATGCAGAACAGTGAAGCACAAATTGAATACAAATGAATCGTAAGTACAAAATGTAAGGCACAACTCACTGTGGCTACTCAGCGTACCTGTAACCACATTCAGCTTTTTTTTAAAGAAAATGTTTGAAAATAATATCACATTGATTTGAAATGCTGAACAGTGACAAATTGAATACAAATGAATCGCAAGTATAAAATATAGGGCACAACTCACTGTGGCTACTCAGCGTACCTGTAACCACTTTCAGTTTTTTTTAAGGAAATGTTTAAAAATAATATCACATTAATTTGAAATGCTGTACAGTGAAGCACAAATTTAATACAAATGAATCGTAAGTACAAAGTTTAGGGCACAACTCACTGTGGCTACTCAGCGTACCTGTAACCACTTTTAGCCTTTTTTAAAGAAAATGGTTGAAAATAATGTCACATTGATTTGAAATGCTGTACAGAGAAGCACAAATTGAATACAAATGAATCGGAAGTACAAAATATAGGGCACAACTCACTGTGGCTGATCAGCGTACCTGTAACCACATTCATCTTTTTTTTTAAAGAAAATGTTTAAAACTAGGATCACATTAATTTGAAATGCTGTACAGTAAAGCACAAATTGACACATATTAATCGCAAGCAGAAAATTAAGGGAACAACACAATGTTATTACTCAGCGTACCTGTAACCACATTCAGCTTTTTTTAAGAAAATGTTTAAAAATAATATCACATTAATTTGAAATGCTGTTCAGTGAAGCACAAATTGAGTACAAATAAATCGCAAGTATAAAATATAGGGCACAACTCATTGTGGCTACTCAGCGTACCTGTAACCACATTCAGCTTTTTTTCAGAAAACGTTTGAAAATAATATCACATTGATTTGAAATGCTAAACAATGAAGCACAAATTGAATACAAATGAATCGTAAGTACAAAATATAGGGCACAACTCACTGTGGCTAATCAGCGTACCTGTAACTACATTCAGCTTTTTTTTAAAGAAAATGTTTCAAAATAATGTCACAATGATTTGAAATGCAGAACAGTGAAGCACAAATTGAATACAAATGAATCGTAAGTACAAAATATAGGGCACAACTCACTGTGGCTACTCAGCGTACCTGTAACCACATTCAGCTTTTTTTTAAAGAAAATGTTTGAAAATAATATCACATTGATTTGAAATGCTGAACAGTGACAAATTGAATACAAATGAATCGCAAGTATAAAATATAGGGCACAACTCACTGTGGCTACTCAGCGTACCTGTAACCACATTCAGCTTTTTTTTTAAAGAAAATGTTTGAAATTAATATCACATTGATTTGAAATGCTGTACAGTGAAGCACAAATTGAATACAAATGAATCGTAAGTATAAAATATAGGGCACAACTCACTGTGGCTACTCAGCGTACCTGTAATCACATTTAGATTTTTTTAAAGGAAATTTTTGAAAATAATATTGCATTGATTTGAAATGCTGAACAGTGACAAATTGAATACAAATGAATTGTAAGTACAAAATATAGGGCACAACTCACTATGGCTACTCAGCGTACCTTTAACCACATTCAGCTTTTAGTGAAGAGAATGTTTAAAAATGATATCACATTGATTTGAAATGCTGAACAGTAACAAATTGAATACAAATGAATCGTAAGTACAAAATATAGGGCACAACTCACTGCTGCTGCTCAGCGTACCTGTAACCACATTCAGCTTTATTATAAAAGAAAATGTACGAAAATAATATCACATTAATTTGAAATGCAGAACAGTGAAGCACAAATTAAATACAAATGAATCGGAAGTACAAAATATAGGGCACAACTCAGTGTGGCCACTCAGCGTACCTGTAAACACATTCAGCTTGTTTTTAAAGAAAATATTTAAAAATAATATAACATTGATTTCAAATGCTGAACAGTGACAAATTGAATACAAATGAATCGTAAGTACAAAATATAGGGCACAATTCACTGTGGCCACTCAGCGTACCTGTAACCACATTCAGCTTGTTTTTAAAGAAAATATTTAAAAATAGTATCACATTGATTTCAAATGCTGAACAGTGACAAATTGAATACAAATGAACCGTAAGTACAAAATATAGGGCACAACTCACTGTGGCTGCTCAGCGTACCTGTAACCACATTCAGCTTTTTTATAAAAGAAAATGTATGAAAATAATATCACATTGATTTGAAATGCAGAACAGTGAAGCACATATTAAATACAAATTAATCGGAAGTATAAAATATAGGGTACAACTCACTGTGGCTACTCACCGTACCTGTAACCACATGCGGCTTTTTTTTTCTAAAAAAATGTTTGAAAATAATGTATTGATTTCAAATGCTGAACAGTGACAAATTGAATACAAATGAATCGTAAGTACAAAATATAGGGCACAACTCACTGTGGCTGCTCAGCGTACCTGTAACCATATTCAGCTTTTTTATAAAAGAAAATGTATGAAAATAATATCACATTGATTTGAAATGCTGAACAGTGACAAATTGAATAAAAATGAACCGTAAGTACAAAATACAGGGCACAACTCACTGTGGCTGCTCAGCGTACCTGTAACCACATTCAGCTTTTTTATAAAAGAAAATGTATGAAAATAATATCACATTGATTTGAAATGCAGAACAGTGAAGCACATATTAAATACAAATTAATCGGAAGTACAAAATATAGGGTACAACTCACTGTGGCTACTAACCGTACCTGTAACCACATGCGGCTTTTTTTTTCTAAAAAAATGTTTGAAAATAATATCATATTGATTTGAAATGATGAACAGTGACAAAATGAATACAAATGAATCGTAAGTACAAAATATAGGGCACAACTCACTGTAGCTACTCAGCGTACCTGTAATTACATTCAGCTTTTTTTTAAAAGAAAATGTTTGAAGATAATATCACATTGATTAGAAATGCTGTACAGTGTAGCACAAACTGAATACAAATGAATCGTAAGTACAAAAAATAGGGCACTACTCACTGTGGCCACTCAGCGTATCTGTAACTACATTCAGCTTTTTTTAAAGAAATTGTTTAAAAATAAAATCACATTAATTTGAAATGCTGTACAGTGAAGCACAAATTGAATACAAATGAATCGTAAGTACAAAATATAGGGCACAACTCACTGTGGCTACTCAGCGTACCTGTAACCACATTCAGCTTTTCTTCTAAAGAAAATGTTTGAAAATAATATCACATTGATTTGAAATGCTGTACAGTGAAGCACAAATTGAATACAAATAAATCGTAAATACTAAATATAGGGCACAAATCACTGTGGCTACTCAGCGTACCTGCAACCACATTCAGCTTTTTTTTAAAGAAAATATTTGAAAATAATATCACATTGATTTGAAATGCTGTACAGTGAAGCACAAATTGAATACAAATGAATCGTAAATACTAAATATAGGGCACAAATCACAGTGGCTACTCAGCGTACCTGTAACCACATTCAGCTTTAGTATAAAAGAAAATGTATGAAAATAATATCACATTGATTTGAAATGCAGAACAGTGAAGCACAAATTAAATACAAATGAATCGGAAGTACAAAATATAGGGCACAACTTACTGTGGCAACTCACCGTAACTGTAACCACATTCGGCCTTTTTTTTAAGAAAATGTTTGAAAATAATATCACATTGATTTGAAATGCTGAACAGTGACAAAATGAATACAAATGAATCGTAAGTACAAAATATAGGTCACAACTCAGTGTGGCCACTCAGCGTACCTGTAAACACATTCAGCTTGTTTTTAAAGAAAATATTTAAAAATAATATAACATTGATTTCAAATGCTGAACAGTGACAAATTGAATACAAATGAATCGTAAGTACAAAATATAGGGCACAATTTACTGTGGCCACTCAGCGTACCTGTAACCACATTCAGCTTGTTTTTAAAGGAAATATTTAAAAATAGTATCACATTGATTTCAAATGCTGAACAGTGACATATTGAATACAAATGAACCGTAAGTACAAAATATAGAACACAACTCACTGTGGCTGGTCAGCGTACCTGTAACCACATTCAGCTTTTTTATAAAAGAAAATGTATGAAAATAATATCACATTGATTTGAAATGCAGAACAGTGAAGCACATATTAAATACAAATTAATCGGAAGTATAAAATATAGGGTACAACTCACTGTGGCTACTCACCGTACCTGTAACCACATGCGGCTTTTTTTTCTAAAAAAATGTTTGAAAATAATGTATTGATTTCAAATGCTGAACAGTGACAAATTGAATACAAATGAATCGTAAGTACAAAATATAGGGCACAACTCACTGTGGCTGCTCAGCGTACCTGTAACCATATTCAGCTTTTTTATAAAAGAAAATGTATGAAAATAATATCACATTGATTTGAAATGCTGAACAGTGACAAATTGAATACAAATGAACCGTAAGTACAAAATATAGGGCACAACTCACTGTGGCTGCTCAGCGTACCTGTAACCACATTCAGCTTTTTTATAAAAGAAAATGTATGAAAATAATATCACATTGATTTGAAATGTAGAACAGTGAAGCACATATTAAATACAAATTAATCGGAAGTACAAAATATAGGGTACAACTCACTGTGACTACTAACCGTACCTGTAACCACATGCGGCTTTTTTTTTCTAAAAAAATGTTTGAAAATAATATATTGATTTGAAATGATGAACAGTGACAAAATGAATACAAATGAATCGTAAGTTCAAAATATAGGGCACAACTCACTGTAGCTACTCAGCGTACCTGTAATTACATTCAGCTTTTTTTTAAAAGAAAATGTTGATTGATTAGAAATGCTGTACAGTGTAGCACAAACTGAATACAAATGAATCGTAAGTACAAAAAAATAGGGCACTACTCACTGTGGCCACTCAGCGTATCTGTAACCACATTCAGCTTTTTTTAAAGAAATTGTTTAAAAATAAAATCACATTAATTTGAAATGCTGTACAGTGAAGCACAAATTGAATACAAATGAATCGTAAGTACAAAATATAGGGCACAACTCACTGTGGCTACTCAGCGTACCTGTAACCACATTCAGCTTTTCTTCTAAAGAAAATGTTTGAAAATAATATCACATTGATTTGAAATGCTGTACAGTGAAGCACAAATTGAATACAAATGAATCGTAAATACTAAATATAGGGCACAAATCACTGTGGCTACTCAGCGTACCTGCAACCACATTCAGCTTTTTTTAAAAGAAAATGCATGAAAATAATATAACATTGATTCGAAATGCTGTACAGTGAAGCACAAATTGAACACAAATGAATCGTAAGTATAAAATATAGGGCATAACTCACTTTGGCTACTCAGCGTACCTGTAACCACATTTAGATTATTTTTTTTGTAAAGAAAATGTTTAAATATATCACATTGAATTGAAATGCTGAGCAGTGACAAATTGAATACAATTGAATCGTAAGTGCAAAATATAGGGCACAAGTCACTGTGGCTACTAAGCGTACTTCTAAACACATTCAGCTTTTTTTTAAAGAAAATGCTTGAAAATAATATCACATTGATTTGAAATGCAGAACAGTGAAGCACATATTAAATACAAATTAATCGGAAGTATAAAATATAGGGTACAACTCACTGTGGCTACTCACCGTACCTGTAACCACATGCGGCTTTTTTTTTCTAAAAAAATGTTTGAAAATAATGTATTGATTTCAAATGCTGAACAGTGACAAATTGAATACAAATGAATCGTAAGTACAAAATATAGGGCACAACTCACTGTGGCTGCTCAGCGTACCTGTAACCATATTCAGCTTTTTTATAAAAGAAAATGTATGAAAATAATATCACATTGATTTGAAATGCTGAACAGTGACAAATTGAATACAAATGAACCGTAAGTACAAAATATAGAGCACAACTCACTGTGGCTGCTCAGCGTACCTGTAACCACATTCAGCTTTTTTATAAAAGAATATGTATGAAAATAATATCACATTGATTTGAAATGCAGAACAGTGAAGCACATATTAAATACAAATTAATCGGAAGTACAAAATATAGGGTACAACTCACTGTGACTACTAACCGTACCTGTAACCACATGCGGCTTTTTTTTTTCTAAAAAAATGTTTGAAAATAATATCATATTGATTTGAAATGATGAACAGTGACAAAATGAATACAAATGAATCGTAAGTACAAAATATAGGGAACAACTCACTGTAGCTACTCAGCGTACCTGTAATTACATTCAGCTTTTTTTTAAAAGAAAATGTTGATTGATTAGAAATGCTGTACAGTGTAGCACAAACTGAATACAAATGAATCGTAAGTACAAAAAAATAGGGCACTACTCACTGTGGCCACTCAGCGTATGTGTAACCACATTCAGCTTTTTTTAAAGAAATTGTTTAAAAATAAAATCACATTAATTTGAAATGCTGTACAGTGAAGCACAAATTGAATACAAATGAATCGTAAGTACAAAATATAGGGCACAACTCACTGTGGCTACTCAGCGTACCTGTAACCACATTCAGCTTTTCTTCTAAAGAAAATGTTTGAAAATAATATCACATTGATTTGAAATGCTGTACAGTGAAGCACAAATTGAATACAAATGAATCGTAAATACTAAATATAGGGCACAAATCACTGTGGCTACTCAGCGTACCTGCAACCACATTCAGCTTTTTTTAAAAGAAAATGCATGAAAATAATATAACATTGATTCGAAATGCTGTACAGTGAAGCACAAATTGAACACAAATGAATCGTAAGTATAAAATATAGGGCATAACTCACTGTGGCTACTCAGCGTACCTGTAACCACATTTAGATTATTTTTTTTGTAAAGAAAATGTTTAAATATATCACATTGATTTGAAATGCTGAGCAGTGACAAATTGAATACAATTGAATCGTAAGTGCAAAATATAGGGCACAAGTCACTGTGGCTACTAAGCGTACTTCTAAACACATTCAGCTTTTTTTTAAAGAAAATGCTTGAAAATAATATCACATTGATTTGAAATGCAGAACAGTGAAGCACAAATTGAATACAAATGAATCGTAAGTACAAAATATTGGGCACAACTCATTGTGGCTACTCAGCGTATCTGTAACCACATTCAGCTATTTTATAGTAAATGTTTAAAAATAATATCACATTGATTTGAAATGCTATACAGTGAAGCACAAATTGAATACAAATGAATCGTAAGTACATAATATAGGGCACAACTCACTGTGGCTATTCAGCGTACCTGTAACCACATTCAGCTTTTTTTAAAAGAAAATATTTGAAAATAATGTCACATTGATTTGAAATGGTGTACACTGAAGCACAAATTGAATACAAATAAATCGTAAGTACAAAATATAGGGCACAACTCACTGTGGCTATTCAGCGTATCTGTAACCACATTCAGTTTGTTTTTAAGGAAAATATTTTAAAAAAATATCACATTAATTTGAAATGCTGTACAGTGAAGTACAAATTGAATACAAATGAATCGTTAGTACAAAGTATAGGGCACAACTCACTGTGGCTACTCAGCGTACCTGTAACCACATTTAGGTTTTATTTTAAAGAAAATGTTTAAATATAATATCACATTAATTTGAAATGCTGCACAGTGAAGCATAAAATGACACAAATTAATCGCAAGCAGAAAATTTAGGCAACAACACAATGTGATTACTCAGCGAACTTGTAACCACACTCAGCTTTTTTTTTAAGAAAATGTTTAAAAATTATATCACATTAATTTGAAATGCTGTACAATAAAGCACAAATTGACACAAATTAATCGCAAGCAGAAAATTAAGGGAACAACACAATGTTATTACTCAGCGTACTTGTAACCATATACATCTTTTTTTAAAGAAAATGTTTGAAAATAATATCACATTGATTTGAAATGCTGTACAGTGAAGCACAAATTGAATACAAATGAAACGTAGGTACAAAATATATGGCACAACTCACTTTGGCTACTCAGCGTACCTGTAACCACATTTACCTTTTTTTTTAAAGAAAATATTTGAAAATAATGTCACATTGATTTGAAATGCTGTACACTAAAGCACAAATTGAATACAAATGAATCGTAAGTACAAAATATAGGGCACAACTCACTGTGGCTATTCAGCGTATCTGTAACCACATTCAGTTTTATTTTAAGGAAAATATTTAAAAATAATATCACATTAATTTGAAATGCTGTACAGTGAAGCACAAATTGAATACAAATGAATCGTAAGTACAAAATATACGACACAACTCACTGTGGCTACTCAGCGTACCTGTAACCACTTTCAGTTTTTTTTTTAAAGAAAATGTTTAAAAATAATATCAAATTAATTTGAAATGCTGTACAGTGAACCATAAATTGAATACAAATGAATCGTAAGTACAAAATATACGACACAACTCACTGTGGCTACTCAGCGTACCTGTAACCACTTTCAGTTTTTTTTTAAAGAAAATGTTTAAAAATAATATCAAATTAATTTGAAATGCTGTACAGTGAACCATAAATTGAATACAAATGAATCGTAAGTACAAAATATACGACACAACTCACTGTGGCTACTCAGCGTACCTGTAACCACTTTCAGTTTTTTTTAAAAAAAGGAAATGTTTAAAAATAATATTACATTAATTTGAAATGCTGTACAGTGAAGTACAAATTGAATACAAATGAATCGTAAGTACAAACTATAGGACACAACTCACTGTGGCTACTTAGCGTACCTGTAACCACTTTCAGTTTTTTTTTAAAGAAAATGTTTAAAAATAATATCAAATTAATTTGAAATGCTGTACAGTGAACCATAAATTGAATACAAATGAATCGTAAGTACAAAATATACGACACAACTCACTGTGGCTACTCAGCGTACCTGTAACCACTTTCAGTTTTTTTTAAAAAAAGGAAATGTTTAAAAATAATATCACATTAATTTGAAATGCTGTACAGTGAAGCACAAATTTAATACAAATGAATCGTAAGTACAAAGTTTAGGGCACAACTCACTGTGGCTACTCAGCGTACCTGTAACCACATTCAGCTTTTTTTAAAAGAAAATGTTTGAAAATAATATCACATTGATTTGAAATACTGTACAGAGAAGCACAAATTGAATACAAATGAATCGTAAGTAAAAAATATAGGGCACAACTCACTGTGGCTGCTCAGCGTACCTGTAACCACATTCATTTTTATTAAGAAAATGTTTAAAAATAAATCACTTTAATTTGAAATGCTGTACAGTGAAGCACAAATTGAATACAAATAAATAGCAAGTACAAAATATAGGGCACAACTCACTGTGGCTGTTCAGCGTGCCTGTAACCACATTTTGGTTTTCTTTAAAGAAAATGTATAAAAATCATATCAGATTAATTTTAAATGCTGCACAGTGAAGCATAAAATGACACAAATTAATCGCAAGCAGAAAATTTAGGCAACAACTCAATGTGATTACTCAGCGTACCTGTAACCACATTCATCTTTTTTTTAAAGAAAATGTTTAAAAATAATATCACATAATTTGAAATGCTGTACAGTAAAGCACAAATTGACACAAATTAATCGCAAGCAGAAAATTAAGGGAACAATACAATGTTATTACTCAGCGTACCTGTAACCACATTCATCTTTTTTTTAAAGAAAATGTTTGAAAATAATATCACATTGATTTGAAATGCTGTACAGTGAAGCACAAATTGAATACAAATGAAACGTAAGTAGAAAATATAGGGCACATCTCACTTTGGCTACTCAGCGTACCTGTAACCACATTTAGGTTTTTTTTTAAAGAAAATGTTTGAAAATAATGTCACATTGATTTGAAATGCTGTACAGGGTGTCTCATTTTCCATGTTTTTTAAGGTATCTCGGGTAATATTAATGATAGAGCAAAACCGTTTGCACATTACAGGGTCAACTTTTTGTGAAAAGTTTAATAGTCACCACAGAAATTTTCGATCTTCTTTTGTTTTTGAGATACAGGCAAAAAAATCGTTTTTCGCACATTTTGAAAATATCTCATATCTTATTTATTTTAATAGTTAGAGGTAAAATGTTTTTGCAAAAATTTTACCGTTTTTTAAATAGAATAAAATGGCGTAATTAGATTTTTTGAAAACTTAATAATTCTCGAGATATGACACAAACTTATGATTTTTTAAATGGTACCCTATGTTGAAAATAGTCTCGTCTTTTTGCTTCTTTTATAAACTTTTGAATGATATATAGCAAGCCTACATTCTTTTGTTTTAAACTCGAATAAGAAATAATTAGTTATTTATTGCGTTGAAAAATTTTAAATTATTAAAAGACAAATGAAAAAAAATCTATTACAGATCATCATTTGCATATTTATAATAATATTTTTTCAGTTTTAATCATTTTTTTAATTTATTTACTTCAAAAGCATATTAAAGCATATTTTTCGGATTGTCAAAGCCAACTGTAACGTCGATAACTAGTAATTTAACTATCCTGAAAATAATTGGTTAAGAATAATTTTGAGAACAAAATTAATAGATATTGAATCAAAATAAACAAATAATGATTTGTAATAAATTTTTGTATTTGTTTCTTAATAATTTCCAATATTTTCCCCTCAATATAAATTAATAATTCGTTTTTTATTAATGTTTAAAACCAAAGAATGTAGACTTATTATATATCATTGAAAACCTTATAAGTTTGTGTTATATCTCGAGAATTGTTAAGTTTTCAAAAAATCTAATTACGCCATTTTATTCCATTTTAAAAACGGTAAAAATTTCGTAAATATATTTTTTCTCTATCATAATAAATAAGATATGATATATTTTCAAAATGAGCGAAAAACGAGTTTTTGCCTGCAGCTCAGAAACAAAAGAAGATCGAAAATTCCTGTGGTGTCTATTAAACTTTTCTCGAAAAGTTGACCCTACAATGTGCAAACGGTTTTGCTCGATCAATAATATTACCCGAGATACCTTAAAAAAAACATCGAAAATGAGACAGCCTGTACATAGTGCCGTTTCCTACGCCTCAAATTCATATGCGATCGGCTCGGAAAAAAAGGCGAGGTCCTATGGACTTCTTTATAAATATATCTTAATAACATATTTTCAACAGATAAATATTACTTATTTATACGTCATCAAAAATAAAAAGTAGTAAGTATTTCTTCATTAGCAATGTATTTCAAACATTAGTCTTTGCCTGGTAAATGATTATTTAGAAACATAAATGGTAATAATTGTCGCCATAGTGCTCTCTTTCCTAAGTCTGACTATTTTGTGCATCTGTGTATCTATAATTCGTAAACAGTTACATTATTATATTAAATGTATAATAATTATCTGTATTATATAGTTAAATAAGTACCTTTTTCAATTTTGACGATGTAGTTCTTATTTTATTACTAGCACCTAATTCAGACACATTTGGTGAGTTAACTAAAGTTTCTGAACGAGGTCCTTCCTGTAAAAATTAAAGTTAAAGTATTGATTTTTAACAATATACTGTGTAATACTAACCATATTGCATTCTGATATTATACTTTCAGTTTCAGCTGGCAATTCATTTATATGTTCGCTATCGTCTTCACTTTCATTGGTAATATCTATATCTAAGTTAATTTCATCTAAACTTTTTTTTGATATTTTCGGTAGATGAACTGTCATCTGACATTCTATAGAACTCTATGAATTCGAATCTAATGACCCATGATGCTAGCCAGCTGGTCCATTTCATGTTCTTTTAAGTTTAATATTTGACACATTGTGGCCACATGTTTGCGTAACCTGGTCGATGTCAAATTTTCGGG
Organism: Harpalus rubripes; assembly: GCA_963082715.1. Taxonomy (NCBI): domain Eukaryota; kingdom Metazoa; phylum Arthropoda; class Insecta; order Coleoptera; family Carabidae; genus Harpalus; species Harpalus rubripes. Next base: position 23,956,738 of record OY720465.1, read on the forward strand.
TTTCTTTGCTCCACGTAAACTTGCAACAAATCGCAGCACGTCACAACCTCGTAAGCAGCTAAAATTACCTCGCCCAAACACGTATCTATTTTGATCTGGAATACCTGTTTGATTTCGAAATTTAATCAGCAAATCTATATGATGTACTGTGTCTTGTGTCATCAGTATAGGAACTTTTCGACCACGTTTGCCTCGTACTTCTACATGGTAGAAATTGATAGCTATTCTTTTTTCTACATCTGATAAACATTCATAAATATCATTTTCGGGGTTCATAGTTCTCTTTGTTTTGAAACTGTCTATAGTAACTCGTTGTACTTCTCCAAGTCTTCTTCTATTAAATGATATTAATTTAGCTAAAATCATCTTAGACAAATTATCGTAATCCAGTTGGTCATATTTGTTCTCTAAATTTTCAACTAATTCCAATGTTTTTGTATTTAAATATGAATGCAATTTTTTAATAAACAGCAATTGGAATTAATGTTTGTCGGCTCTATATAATGTTTAAAATGCATGTTTTGATATACTCAAAGCCTACTGAATATCAAATACATTTTTAAAATTCTGGAAAGAACTTTTCTTTTGCATATTTTCTTGTTTCGCAGATTCAATGATCAAAATATCAATGCAGTTTTTTAAATTTTAAAGGTAGCGCTGGAATTTTGAAACAGCCTGTTCTAAATCAAAATCTGTTAATTCTTGAACAGCTCTTACAAGTAAATCAAAATATTTTGGCTGGAAAATATACGACAATTGTTTGATTATTGAAATTAATTTTTTTAATTTAATTAATAATAATGTCGCCAATTCTCGCATTTTTGCACTGATCCATACAAATATATGTTTCTCATGAGTATGCTTATTGATAAGGTGAGTTCCGAATAATAAAATTTGCCAATCTCGTTTAACTTCATTAGATACAGAGTCCGCTACCATTCGTGCAAGAACTTTTTCCCTGAGAGCTTTATTAGCTGATTTGTGAATTGGCAACAACGTTGCAGCTGTACTCTGAACGCGTGTTCATTCTTGCTTGTTTACTTGACATATTTTTGTATGTCTGTATAACGTATGTTTGGCATAAAAGCCTAAACACTTTTGGCATGGAAGATAATCGGTCCCTTTTTGTCCTATTTGTTCCGGGCGACGTTTCACTATTAAATTATCGTTTCCTGTATTCAGTACCTTCATATTATGTGCCGAATTTCCTTTGTTCCTTATTTCTTTTATTATTAGTTTTCTCTCTGAACTACCAGCAGGATGCGCCAAAAATCGTGCTACTTAATATTCTTCGGGATGCATACCTTCCTAGTTCTGGGCAAATTTTACTATATTTTTACAATATGAACAGCACTATTTTTTGTAGTGGACATCTTTTTCTGTCAGTACATTTAAATTGTCCCATTATGTAGTCAAAATGTTACCTAAAAATAGAATAAAATTAATTCAATACACAAAAATTCTGATTTCAGTTAATACCAAAAAATACATACATAAAAAAAATATAAAACAGTACTTACAATTAAAAGTATTTAACGATTCTTCTGTACGCGGTGTATCAGCTAGTTCACTATATTTTTTATAATTAATTAAATATCCGTCTTCCAACTTATTTCCTGATGGTTCATACTCGGATTCTGAAAAGATAATTTTTTTGACATTCATCTATTAGGTATATCTAATCTACACAATATACATCTTGTGATGATGTAGATCTGTCACAAGTTTTATTGTAAATATAGATCAAAGCCGTGTAGCTCAGTTCCATTTTTTTTCGTTTAGCATTGTACTTTATTCACATGTTTCTATCAGAAAACAAATTTACGCCGGTTCAATTAGCAAAATCTGAATAAAAGCCAGGGCACGTTTCTGCAGAAGACAGTTGATTGCGAGTAATCCTTTCAACTGTTCTAAAGGTTTGAATGTGAGTAATCCGCAAACCCGAAGCCGATCTGCAGGTGAGCTAAAATTTCGTTTCTTTAAAAATCCGTACCGTGAGCTCTCCGTACGATTTTCGTTGTTGTTTGTTACAAATCATTCCTAGCGCCTCGTGCGAGTTTCATATGCCGAACGTCACACCGCTTGTTGAAAATGTCCTGAGACACTACGACTGACAGCGGGCGTACTAATTTCCGCGGACTAAATTCACCAGTTGCGCGGTGCTAGTCGGTTACAGTAGCTTCTCGTGAGTTTACCGACTTACGTCTCGACGCCGCCGGCGTGTACACCCGGGTGTTACAGACGTCTAGTCTGCGTGTGGTCCAGAGCTACTGTAAGCCGACACGTTAGTTAAGAAGAGTCCATCTGCCGTGCATCAACCTAAGTGCGTTTTTCCAACTCGACGCCGCGACGCCCCCGTGTGTATTCCGGGGCAACCCAAGCTTAGAGTCTGCGAGTTTTACCTGGGTCACATTACCGTCGACAATCCGTGCACTCCGCGATATTCCGTTTACGCCGGCATCGCCGTCTCGACGCCCGGCATCGATCTTCCGAAACCGACGAAAAACGCGTACCTGCGCCGCTACTATCACTACTGCCATTTCCCGCCGAACCAGCACGACATCTGCGTCGCGACGCCTGGCGTCGATTTTGCCATAACCATCCAGAACCATTGTTAGACGGATCCTTAAGATCTCCGCATCCACCGCATAACCGCCGCTGTTACTGCCGTCGCCGAACTTGGCGTCGGTCACGCCGAAACCGTCCGAGAACGTTTCTACCAAAATCCTTGATATTCCCGCGGTCCACCACTCACCAAACCGCCGTTATTGCTGTCGCGACGCCCGGCGTCGTTTTTTCTGAAAACCCGAAATTTAACTTTGTTACGTAACTGGCACTTTTAGATGCAAAAATAAAATAAATAAAAAATAGCGGACTCACCAAAGGTAACTAGTCTCCAATAGCGAAGTATACAAAGCCACTCTGCCAAAGTAAAACAACGATCTCCATTTCGAGACATAAAATATGTTTAATATTAAAATTTAAATTGATGAGAACAGATACGCCGTTATTAAGATATAAATAGTAAGGTATAAAGTCATTTAAATAATATATTATAATATATTGCGAACGAATCACAGATAAGCGAGATGTTATAAAGCATAGGGCTTTGCAATCCGTAAAATGTCCAAAAATATTGGCGGTGAAAAATAATAAAATAAGTACCGTGTGTGCACAGACGACGCTTTTAGTCACGGCAAAAATAATGCCTGAAAAATTAACCTCACAAACGAGATTGCGCTGCTTAACAATGTAGATACGAAAACGCTCGAAATAATATTCAAAGTTAACAAACATAAGTTGAAAAGCTAACATAAATTATATATGAAATGTTATTACCATAAAATATTATTAATCTAAAATAATTCAAAGTATTCAAATAGACTAGGGTTAACAATTAACTTCGTTGAAATAACTAAGCGCCTTAAATACGAAATAATAAAATAAAAAAATTGTCTAATATACAAAATATTGAATATTCAAAATTAACAATAACGTAACTCGAATTGAAAATAGATTCGTGAAAGAATAAACCATGCTATCATAGGTACAATAACAATAACAATACTCAAGTTTGACACCAAACAATATATCAAAACGACAATTGTGGATGTTCTAGGATAACCGACGATTAATATGTATAGACGTACACAGCTGACTAATTTCAGTGGGTACGCGAACAATAAAATATAAATTGGAGAAGGCTCACCGGATTGTGTCACAGGTACAGACGAAGTGTGATGACGTCAGACTGACGTATGAACATGAACCAAAAATCTTCAAAATTGATCCACGGTGTATAAAATACCTCTTCTCGAATGCTCGATTATTCTCCGAGATCCTAAGTTCTCCAAGATAGTAATTCCTCCAAGTCAAGGACGATGTGAACATACAGGAACAGAAATGTTCACTGCCCACGTGATCGAAGTTCAAAAATTTGGATAACAGAAAATCCTCTTCTAAATATAATTGTGGTTAAAATAACCCACGCCAAACAGGCTAAAAGTGAAGTTTAACAATCAGCTATTGTTACAATAAATGAAAAATCGTACTGTAATACTCACGCACGTTCAGAGATAAAAACTCTTTTAAGATTATACTAATCTTTTAGTGCCGACAGCTGAAGCCACTCCGCAACAATGCGAATCACTTTGGTGAACAAAATCAAGTTAACAATGCTTTAAGCACAACCAAAAACCAAAGAGAAGTTGACTGTACAACTATCACACAACGAATAAATCGTAGGACGCTAAGAATAGTTTCGCGCGAACCAGTCAAAACCTTTATTCATTACCGTCAGAAGCGAACAATTCACAATAAACTAAAAGACAAATACAACTACAAGTACAGATGGCTCCCGTAGTCCATCGAGACAATAAAAAAAATAAAGATTAAACCAAATTTGAATATAGCATGTAACAACTTATACACACACCCAGCACCCAATATTGACCATCAGCGACCACCATTCTGATGTATATGTCAAGTTACAACCAAATTAACTTGTCCATGTTATTTTAATTGTGTTTTCTACATTTCACCTTATCTCCAAACCTGCTATCCGACCGTTGGCGTCCGAGAAATCTTACGCCAACTTTCTGTTCGCTATCTGCAAAATAGCGTTACAGAATGTGGCGCCCGAGCAGGGACCCGTAAGAGAAAAGTACAATGACGACAAGCTGGGTGTAAGCCTTAAAGAAAGAGGATTTGCAAACAGAACTGCAACGTTTTGGCCTCGACGACGAAAGTGCAGTTGATGTACTATGGAAAGGAATGACCGACGAAGCCGCCGATAAATCCACTGACCCTACGCAGCCGCCTGTATCACCCGATACGTCATGCGAAGCAGAAACGCAACGAACACCCGTGCACTTATGCGAAACCGTTCGTAAATGGAATGTGCAGTACGACGGAAAAACAGACTCCATTATGTTTATAAAACGGCTTACAGAGCTTCAGACCAAGCTACGGTCTCTCTTGTGATTAACTACTTTCCACCCTATGTGAACTCCTCCGCGGCCATGCAATCTTATGGTACCGTAACAACAAAGAGTCCATGTCCACCTGGGATAAATTCACCAAGAAATTTAAGCGATATTTTATCCCCGATATGAAATACCACTACGCGGAACGAATATCTCAACGGATTCACCGCAGTGGGGAAATAGGGCAAGATTATATCAACGCGTTACCGACTCTGATGCGGAGGCATGGAGGGTTCAGCGAAGAAGAGCAACTATATATGCTGTACAAAAACCACCTCCGACACGAGTACCGCCAGCGAATCCGCCGCCAGGACTGTACTACCATCCACGCCCTCCTGGAGGAAGTCCGGGAACTAGAGAAACTGCATCGCGAGCTAGACGCCAGTAACCGGCGCACTCACGAGGCCGCACCTGTTAACCATGTCCCGACTAGTCACGCCGTCTCAATAGATTTGCACCGCGCATGCTGGAGGTGAGGCGAAGCAAGGCATTTTTGGCAAAACTGCGACAATACTCCACGAGTATTATGCTCACGCTGTGGCCGCCGCGATGTACTCTCACATGACTGTCGTTGTTCAGAAAACGCCAAACCAACTGGAACGCAAGACGGAAAATCCAGTCGGCCCTGGGAAAATACCCACTAGTCTCCGCCGTTAACAAGGGAAAGAACGGCCACATCCGTGTAATTGTCAACGTAGGGGCGCACCAGGTGCAAGCCTTAGTGGACACGGGGTCTACGCTCTCACATATTGACGACGACACTGCCTCTATTTACCGCCGAGAGGGAAACACGACGTTATCCGACGGCGCCGCAAGCCCAATTGGCAGCTGAGGCTGTAGTGGCTATCACCGAGGAGTACCAGTGGCGGTACCGAGCGCACGATAGTATCTAATTTTCGCTTCGTTTTGAAGAAAATGGTATCGTAGTCACATTTCTAGAATTCCCATACCACTTGCATTTTTGTGTTTCATTTCGCCTCGTTACGAACGTAAGCTTTCGTCTGCATACGTATTAATATAAGTGAGAGACAGACAGGAATACATATGAAAATATTAATGTCTTAAAATATTATTTATAAATGTAAAAAGAAAAATAAAAAGCCATAATACTTTGTTTAATAATGTATAATAAAATAGCTAGCGTAGAAATGAATGTTAGTATCTAATTTTTCTGTCGTAATTAACAATTACAATGAGAGTTACAAATGATCACTGGAATTTGTTAATTTATTTCGCTACAAAAAATCCTCTTAATGACTAATAAATTAAAGAAACTAATAGGTAAACAAAATGCAAATAAATTGTGGTACCCTCCAGTAGCAAAAAAAGATAAGGCAACAAAGATTTTTAACTCAGAGGAAATTTTATTCATATACAAATTATTTAACATACCTGGTATTTTAAGCCGAACGACATATGGGAGATTAACATGTGAAATCAGTTAATTCTGAATAGTATCTTCCTAGTGTAAGATAGTAAGCTGAAATTTTGCATACTTATTGGAGGATATTAAATCTACGGATTACAGTCCAAATTAGTAAATTTAAATGTGTAATATTAGAAAAAATTAAGAATATTTGTAGAATTTCCAGGATTATTGTTCGTATACCGGACAGAATAGTTAGTTAGTTACAAAGTAACAGTACAAATAGCATAGCGGTAGCGTTTACACTTGGTAATAAACAAAACTCGGAGAGACTGGGTTCGAAACCAGCCAGCAGCAAAATTTAATTTTTATTTTCTTTTTCTAAATAATTTTTATTATTGATATGTATTTCATCTTTTATTGACCCTTATTAAAATATGAACATTATTAAAAGCATGAATTGTACTTATTTTGTAAACTGTAAATTACATTGATTACAACATAGTTAAATAACTACAATAAATGTTTATAATAAAAAATAATGTATCCATTTTATTCAATTTCAGCAACAAATAAAAAAATATTAACAATATATAATATTTTGAAAAGCAAAAATTAAAAATTAATTTTTACTGCTGGCTGGTTCCGAACCCAGACTCTCAGAGTTTTGTTTATTACCAGGCGCACACGCTACCATTATGTATTTAAGCTGTTACTTGGTAACCATTTTTCCAAGGTATGAATAACAATCCTAAAAATTCAACAAATTTTCTTATTTTTTCTGATTTTACACATTTAAGCTTACAATTTGCACTGGAATCCCATTACATAAACGAATTTTCAACTTGATATATTGCACTGGGGAGATAATATTCACAATTAACTGATTTCACATGTTAACCTCCTATGTGTCGGTCAGCCCAAGACACCCGGTATGACATAATTGTTCACTGACAAAGTGGCACATACCTTTATTTAAACGGTAGAAACTAATAAATATTAAATCTTCAAGATTAATTGGGTTAATATTTTGCGTGCCTCATCAAGCGCCTTTCTACATTAAATTCTCGAATCACGGCCCATCTTTATGCTTCTTCAATAATAATGTAATGATTTAAAATGTAAACAGGTAACATCTAAAATAAAATATACACACAGAAATTAATAAATCACCTTGGAAAAATTTTTTACTTTCTCCATAAGTTGTCAAAAAATAAAGTTTGTTTTATTTTGACTGTAATGTTTTCCTAAAAGATATTATATTAACGAAATTACACGAGAGAGAATTCTACTTTTGGATTCGTTTGACAGCGGTACCATCAAATACAAAAATCGTATTCTAATTATGGAATACTTGAAAATATTTGAAAAAAATGTGCGCGCGGTACCACTACAGACTGAATGTCACATCCACGGGATCCGACGGAATATATCCTTCCCATGCATCCCGTCACTGACGCTCCCTATGATCCTGGGAATGAACGCCCTCCGGGAGTTCCAAGTTTCCATCACCACCGGATCGGAGCCGTTGCTTTTTTACCTCAGCTCCAACACAACTACAGGCCGTTAACCACCCACTTCATGAGTCGGTGGCCCTAGCCGACCAATTGCAACATGCATTGCCAAAGTTTGTGACACTGCGTGGAACCACGCCTTTGATTTCCCACCATAATCGATTTAAAGGCTCAACACCACTCAAGCAGCGATACCAACACCGGAACCCGAAAAACTTTCATCAATAAAGAAGTAGAAAAGATGCTGGCCAAGTGCATCATCGAACCCTCCCGCAGCGCGTGGAGCTCTTCCGTCGTTATCGCAAAGAAGGACGGAAAACCCCGCTTCTGCATTGATTTTCGGCAGCTGAACGCTGTTAGCGAAAAGAACGCCTACCCTCTGCCGTATATTAACAACATCTTGGAAAAAATTCCGGCAGGCCACTATCTTTACCAACCTGCGTCTGAACCTGGGAAAATTCGAGTTTTGCAAAACGCACATCCGCTACTTGGGGCATATAATCAGCCCCGACGGCATCCAGACTGAACCCGATAAAGTAGAGGCCATCCAGGCCATGCCGGCACCCCAAAATCTCCGACAACTTCGCCAGTTCCTGGGAGCAGCATCCCAATACCGCCGCTTTGTACCTACCTTTTCTAAGGTCGCGCAGACATTAACCAACCTACTCCAGAAAAGAGAAGTGGACCTGAAGCGAGGCCCAATCCCAGGCGTGTCACCACCTGAAAAAGGGACTGACCAATGGCCCTTCACTCACCTACCTTGATTTCTCGCGTCGATTTTATCTCCAGACCGATGCATCCAGCGAAGGGTTAGGAGCTGTACTGGTGCAGCACACCGGAAAGGGTGAGCAAGTAATTGCGTACGCCAGTCGTACCCAAAATACTCGGTCACCGAGCAGGAGTGCCTCGGCGTTGTGTGGGGCATGCAAAAGATGCGACACTACCTCGAAGGCTACCAGTTCACCGTCGTCACCGACCATTAAGCCCTACGTTGGATGAATATGTTATAAAACCCGGCCGGACGGCTTGCGCACAACAATTTGACTTTGAGGTATAGTACTAAAAGAGCACGCAAAATCTCGTGGCCGACGCCCTTTCGCGCCAGCCAGTCCACCAGTCAAACGCCGCCCAGGTGCCCGTCTGCACCGTCGAGACCGCGTGTCCCTGGTACTATCGACGCCGAGGGAAAGTACAAAACCAACCTGATGCCTGGCCAGACTACTGCATGCGCAACAAGCAGTATTATCGGCGAATTTCCGTAGCACACGACCTCGAAGGGGCCGAGTGGAAACTCTGTGTTCCACAAACGGACCGCGGGAGAGTACTGGCCGAGCATCACGACCACCCCGTAGCAGGACATGGGGGAGTGGCCAAGACCGCGGCCCGAATAGCCGTTCGCTATTATTGGCCGGAGATGTTCCGGGACATTTTCCGATACGTCCGCCAGTGTGCCAGTGGGGACGGCTGGAAATATGCACCCGCCCAAAATTATCGAACCTTGGGACACCATGGCCGCCGACATTATGGGCTGACTGCCGAAGTCAAAGAAACGCAAACAGCTAGTGCTGCAGAATCGCATGACCAAGTGGGTGGAATGTCGTGCCTTCCGATGAGCCACCGCTACGAACATTATGCGGGCATTTCAAGAATAGGTGCTCCTCCGGTATGGATGCCCCCGGACTAAAATAGCTGACAATGGCGCCGAATTCACCAACCGGTTTCTTCGAGAAACGCTGGCAGCCTTGGGCATACGCCACCTTCAAACTCCTCCATACACCCCACAGTGCAACCCGGTGGAAAGAATTAACCGGGTCATGAAGACAATGATAGCTCCGTGTTGTCAGGAAAACCAACGGACCAGGGACGAAAATTTGCCAGAACTTACCATGGCAATCAATACAAGCCAACTTGAATCAACAGGGTGTTCTCCGGCCCTTCTTAACTATAGGCGTGAATCGGTGATGCTTGGACTCTTCCATGAGGCGGCCCAGAACCTAGAAGAAGAAGGAGCAGAAGGTGAAATTGTACCGGAGGAACTCAAAAGTCGTTTCAACAAACTGACCGAGCTGCGCGAATTAACCACACTAAAACTCACCCGCGCCGTCAACACGCAATGCCATTATTATAAATACGGCGTAGAGAATGGCAGCCCCTGATCGGAGCATCAGTAATGCTCCGGGAAGATCCGTTATTCTCTGCTGCGCGTGGTTTCGCCGCAAAGTTAGCGCCGCGATATTCCGGGTCGTGGAAAGTCGTAAAGAAACATTCCGCGAACACGTACGACCTACGCGGAGCCCACGATCGCGCATTAAAACGAAAACCATATTAAAGATCTAAAACCTGTCTCTACTTCCAACGATCTGCAGGATGAACGACGCCGCCGCTCCATGGATTCGCCGACCGACCCGTCCAGTTAGGGTGGGAGGTAGGGCTGGAAGCAAGCCGATCTTGGTGTTAGACACAGAACGGGTCACTAGGAGGTTCCGGCCGAAGATATGAATCCTGGAGAAACGTCTCCTTTGCCCAGCCCGCACTGTACCACCACCGCCCCCTGAGTCATCCGAGCCCCCGGTACCGAGTTGGAGACCTGAAGAGAGCGACGAGGTCCTCCGACAAGCCTTGATCGCTCAGTTCAGGCCCTACGTACCCGACCTTGTAACGCCCGTAACCTGGCCGTGATGGTCGCCTTCTCTCGATGGCGACATTCTCCAGTTGGCCGCGTCTCCAACCACTTACGACGCCGAAGCCAACGGAAACGCGAGTCAAGCCTCACAGACCAGAGACCCCCCGGCCGCGACAGTTTGTAATGTAGGTCACGGCCGCTCAGCAGGACCGCCCACGGTGACGGAGGTCGAACTTTGTGACATATCGTCGTCTCTCAGCCCCGACCACCCAACTCCTCGCCATTAGATGCTATCCGCAGCCACCTCGACTAGGCAGCAGGCACCACCGCCGTCCGTGACCGCAGCCCGCCTTAAGGACTACGATGTCTGGGTCCAGAGTCTGCGGCCAAAAGGGGTGCCCTTTTCTTAGCGGTTGCGCATGAGGCTCCCACACGGCACCAGAGTGACCCTCCCCCCAGTGCGACATTTATGTTTCCCCTGCATGTGCGTGAGTGCAGTGTTCCCCCCTTTTCTTTGACCAGGCCCAGGATACTTAAGTGTCGCCTGCGGACAATTTAGTTTTTTTCTCTTTAGTTTAAGTAGGGTAGTTAAGTTTTTTAGATTTTAGTTAAGTTTGTTAAGTTTTTTAGATTTTAGTTAAGTTTGTTAAGTTTTGGTAAATTTTTTGTAAGGTGGTTTTTTGTGCTGGGTGCACTAACTTTTCCATTGATTTCTTTTCCGAAGTAACCCGGGAATGTGACGATGTAGATCTGTCACAAGTTTTAGTGTAAATATAGATCAAAGCCGTATAGCTCAATTCCATTTTTTTCCGTATAGCATTGGACTTTATTCACATGTTTCTATAAGAAAACAAATTTAAACCGGCTTAATTAGCAAAATCTGTCAAAAAATGTCCTGAGACACTACGCCTGACAGCGGGTGTAGTATTTTCCGCGGACTAAATTCACCAGTTGCGCGGTGCTAGTCGCTTATAGTAGCTTGTCGCGAGTTTACCGACTTACCTCTCGACGCCGCCGGTGTGTACACCCAGGCTTTACAGACGTCTAGTCTGCGTGTAATTCAGAGCTACTGTAAGCCGACACGTTAGTTTAAAAGCGTCCATCTGCCGTGCATCAACCCAAGAGCGTTTTTCCGACTCGAAGCCCGATGGAAAACGCGTACGTGCGCCGCTACTATCACTACTGCTATTTCCTCTTTAAGATTTTCTCATTGACCGCATAACCGTCGCTGTCACCGCCGTCGCATCACTTGTCATTGCTCACGCCGAAACCGTCCGAGAACGTTTCTACAAGGATCCCTGAGATCCCCGCAGTCCACCGCTCACCAAACCGCCGTCACGACATTTGGCGTCGTTTTTTTGAAAACCCTAAATTCAACTAATACACACACCCAGCACCCAATATTGACCATCAGCGACCACCATTCTGATATGTATGTCAAGTTACAGCCATATAAACTTGTATCGTCTGTTATTTTAATTGTGTTTTATACATGTCACCCTATCTCCAAACCTCCTATCGGACCGTTGGCGCCCGAGCAATCTCACGCCAACTTTCTGCCCGCTATCAGCAAAATAGCATTACAGAATTCGACGCCCGAGCAGGGACCCGTAAGAGAAGAGCACAATGACTACAAGCTGGGTGTATGCCTTATAATCAAAGATTGTCGTGAGATATTGGTGAAACCACTTCTCAATCTCTTTAATCTATCTCTTTCCTCAAATACTTTTCCCTCTTCATTAAAAGCTACATACATCACTCGAATTCATAAGTCAGGCGACACTCACAATATTTCCAGCTATCGTTTAATAGCCATATTGCCTAACATTTTCAAGATTTTTGAAAAAATCATATACAAGCAAATTTTCAATACGGTTCATAAAAAAATATCAGACTCACAACATGGTTTCATGAAAGGTAGATCTACTACGACCAACTTAGCTAATTTCATTGAATTCACACTGAATGCGTTATACGATAATTTGCAAGTTGATGTTGTCTACATAGACTTTGCTAAGGCTTTTGATAAAGTCAACTACCAAATCCTTATAGAAAACTTAGTGCATAATTTTAACTTTTCTTTAAATTTAGCTGCTCTACTCTCGTCATATGTAAGTAATCGTAAGTCACAAGTTTGTCATCACGATGTCACTTCGCAGCCATAAGTTGCCACTTCCGGTATTTCCCAAGGTTCAAATCTTGCCCCGCTGTTATTCAATCTGTTCATTAATGATATAGTTAGCTGTATTAGTTATTCTGAATGCTTTCTGTACGTGAAAATATTTAAAATACCGAGAATGATTGCCTCGAACTTCAGCACGACATTGATAATATTTTGGCCTGGTCATCTGAATCGCTATTATTTTTTAATATTTCAAAATGTGATATCATGACTTGTTCAATGAAAAAGTCTTCAATTGTGTTCAACTACTTTATGAACAATTATATTTTATCAAGAGTCAGCAATAAAATGAACTTAGGGGTTTTATTTGATCCAAAGTTAAATTTCACTGCTCACATTAGTAATTTGGTTACCTCTATTTACAGAAATCTTGGGTTTATTATAAGAAACTCTCGTGACTTTCGGAACTTCTCGACCCTTGGATGCTTATTTAATTGCTATGTTCGCGCTAAATTGGAATATTGCTTTCTGGTCTGGAATCCACTGTACAAAAGTTCCATAAGAGCAATTGAAGTAATAAAGCGTAAATTTACACGATATTGCTGGGGCAAATTTACACTAGGATCGATTTATGATGACTTCCATTACATCTCAGCTCTATCCAAATTAGATATGATCTCTTTAGAGAACAGACGAATCTTGAAATCTTTCTAGTTCATTTACAAATTGCTCAATAATATTATGGATTCCATTTTATTATCACTTATAAATTTTCATGTGCCCAGAACTCATCATCCTCTCTATAAGGCAATGTTTTCAAACAAGGCAGCTAGAACAAACTATGAATTAAAAAGCCCTATAAGGCGCACTTGTATATTATTTAACAACTTTTATAACAGCTGTGACATAATTGACACCGCGGAAGCCGTTGCTATTTTCTAACCTCAGCTCCAGCACTACTACAGGCCGCTAACCACCCACTTAATGAGTCGGTGGCCCTAGCCGACTTATTGCAACAAGAATTGCCAAAGTTTGAGACATTGCGTGGAACCACGCCTTTGGTTTCCCACCATATTTGATTCAAAAACTTGACACCACTCAAGCAGCGATATTTACCCCGGAACCCGAAAATGCACGCCATCATCAATGAAGAAATAGAAAAGATGTTGGCCGAGGGCATCAACATCCCATACCTTGACGACATCATCGTCGCTAGCCGCATCATGGAGGAACATCTGGAGTATTTGCTGGCGGTGTTTAAACGACTCCGCGCCGCCAACCTGCGTCTGAACCCGGAAAAATGCGAGTTTGTCAAAACGCACATCCGATACTTAGGGCATATAATCAAATCCGACGTCATCCAGACTGACCCCGGCAAAGTAGAAGCCATCCAGGCCATGCCGGCACTCCAAAACCTCCGACAACTTCGCCAGTTCCTGGGAGCAGCATCCTGGTACCGCCGCTTTGTACCTAACTCAAGGTCGTGCAGCCATTAACCAGGCTACTCCAGGAACAAGAGATGTGGGCCTGGAGCGAGGCCCAATCCCAGACGTTTCTCCATCTGAAAAAGACACTGACCACTGCCCCTACACTCGCCTGCCGATTTCTCGCGTCGATTTTATCTCCAGACCGATGCATCCAGCGAAGGGTTAGGAGCTGTACTGGTGCAGCACACCGAAAAGGGCGAGCAAGTAATTGCGTACGCCAATGGTACCCACCAAGATACTCGCTCGTCATTGTGTGGGACGTGCAAAAGATGCGACACTACCTCGAAGGCTACCAGTTCACCGTCGTCACCGACCATCAAGCCCTACGGTGGCTAAATTAGTTAGAGAACCCGCCCGGACGGCTTGCGCGTTGGGCAATGTTCCTCCAACAATTTGCCTCTGAGGTACAGTACCGAAAGGGCACGCAAAATCGCGTGGCCGACGCCCTTTTGCGCCAGCCATTCCACCAGTCAAACGCCGCCCAGTCGCCCGCCTGCACCGTCGAGACGTGTTCCTGGTACTATGTGTTGGAATATAATTTTTGAGGTAAATATAGATGAAGTTGTTCGGAGTAATTTTGACAGTTAAATGAAAAATAATAAAATAAAAAGTTGTCAATATTGCAGCATTACAAACTAAAATATAAAACATAAAACCAGTGTGCGTTAGTCTTCTTGATATAATACTCATTAGGTCATGGGCCCAGATTCGTCACAATCTATTAAAACCATTAGAAGACGAACTTTCAAATAAAAGTTAAAAATGGAAAAAGGAACACAATAGAAGATGTAACTGAAAAGCTAGCGGATGTAGAATCATAATATTTTTGAAATTCCAAGTAAATATAATGTTCAAAGCACAAGGTTTATTCGATATAGTTACCGGAACAGTACCCCACGAACAAGATAGAAACGGGAGGTTAAAGAAAGATGCACAAGCTCAGAAGATTATAATAACGACTATAGATAAAAAACATACAACATACTTGTTAAACTACAATAATCCCTTTGAAATGTGCGTAAATAAGCAAGTAAATAAGAACAATGCGTTTATAACAATAAAAAATTGAATTAAAATGGAAAATAATAAAATGAAGTTTGTAGTAGATTCAGGAAGTACTAAACGTATGACAAATGATGCTACTTTGCTTAAAAATTATAAGAGTATCATCAGAAATATTAAAGAATTGCAAGTCGCCGGGAGAGGACAATATCACGGCATAAATACTTAAATTGGACGGTGAGGAACTTCATGAACTAATTAAAACTATATGGATGGAACAAACCCTACCAGAAGACTAGAAAGTTGGATTAATCTGTCGTATATTTAAGAAGGGTGATAAAACAAAGTGTGAAAATTATCGGGGAATTAGCCTTCTTAGTATAGCGTACAAAATTCTATCATACTTAATACTGAAACACATAACACCGTATACCAAAAACAACTTAGCTCAATTTCAAGCTGGTTTATCGAAGAGAAATCAACGAGTAACCAAATATTCAGCTTATGGCAAATTAAGGAAAAAGCCTGAGAACACAACATTAATTTACACGAAATTTATATTGATTTTAAAAGAGCATATGACTCTATACCCTACACGCCAGTGTGGAATGGAATGAGAAACATAGGTATCCCTGAAAAGCTTACCAAATTAACAGAAATGACAGTAGCAGAAAGCAGATACAAAGTAAAAACAGGATGTAATAAAACAGAAGCATTCACCTCGAACATTGGACAAGGGGATGCCATGTCACCAACGCTATTTAACATAGTATTACATGCAGTAATAAGAGCTAGTGTGGAAAATTGCGAATCATATTTGTGTAGAAATAAATACCAGATACTGGGATACGTAGACGACATAGCCTTGGTTTCAACAGACCTAAAAATATCGATTGACATCTTTGAAGCAATTGAGAGAACGGGAAAAGAAGTTGGCCTAGAGATAAACAAAGATAAAACAAAGTACGTTTAGCAGAGTCGGAAAACAAATAGCGCGGGCAAAATTGTATCGGAAAAGGCAAGTATAAAGAAAGACACCGAGTTTAAGTATTTGGGATCCATAACAAATAATACCAACGAACTGAATATAGAAATAGAGGCAAGAGTAACAGCTACTAATAAAGCTTACTATAGTCTCCAAAATGTACTGAAGTCAAAGATTGTTACTCGTAGTACCAAACTTAGAATATACAAAACAATAATAAGTCCAATTCTAACTTCCGGATGTGAATCTTGAAACCTAACAAATAGAATAATAAATAAACTTGCTATTTGCGAAAGTAAAATTCTAAGAAAAATAATAGACCCGATCAAAAACGGCGATATTTGGAGAACGAGGATGAACTTTGAACTGTATGAGGAATTCAATGAATCAGACATAATTGCCATCGTGAAAAGTCATAGGATTAGATGGATAGGACATGTAGAAAGGATGGAGGAAAGTGACCTGGCCAAAAGAAACTTTTATAGTAAAACAGGAACAACCAGACCAAAGGACAGACGGCGAACCAAATATATAGATATTGTTATCAAAGATCTACAAATACTGGGTATTACTAGCTGGAGAAATCAAGCAGTTGACCGGCAGAATTGGAGGCGCATATTTGAAGAGGCGTTGATTAAGCCATGAAGAAGAAGAAGAATCATCAGAAATATCAGTTGCAAAGGATGATATATCTCTGACGGCAGAAGGACAAGGAAATATTGAAGGAACTGCTTGTATACCGCAGAAAACACTGCTTGTTCCAGAATTAACACATAACTTATTATCTGTCAGTGCTGTGACAAACAACGGAGGAACAGTAATATTCACCAAAAATAAAGTAAAAAAATCAAAAAATGCCGAAATAATTTTGAAAGGCGAAAAATGTGCAAGTGGTCTATATTTTTTTGAACTCGTAAAAAATAGTAACACCTCATTCTTGCTGAAGAAGAAAGAAATAATTTATAACTGGCATGTAAAAATGGGTCATCCTAGTAACAACATATTAGAAAAATTAAATAAATTAGCTGATGGTATTTCCATAACACAAGATGAAATTAAGAAAGCATCAGAAAATTTTGAAATTTGTATAGCAGCAAAGCAAACTCAAAAACCATTTAATTTAGTGAGTCAACGAGCAACTCGAGTACTTGAAATGATACACAGTGCCATTTGTGGACCAATAGAAAATGAATCTTGGGATGGAATGAGATTCTTTTTAACTATTTTGGATGACTACAGTCATTTTACAAAAGTATATATGAAATACAAACCTGAAGTTGCAGAAAATATAAAGAATTATATAAATGAAACTCAAAGAGAACTTACCAATAAAGTTTCAATATTACGTGCGAAACCTAGTGATACACCATGTTATATGGTGGAGAATACACAGAAACGCAATTTAATGTAAATCAAAAGGCATAAAATTAAATTACACTATTCCCTACACTCCACAACTAATTGGAAAGCAGAGCGTTTAAACAGAACAGTTATGGAAAAAACTAGAGCCTTATTATTTGATTCAAATCTCGGAGAAGAAATGTGGGGAGAGGCAATGAAAACCGCAGCATATCTTTTAAATCGACTTCCTACTCAAGGCTGCGATGCAACACCGTACGAACCTGGACAGTTAAATGAAAAATAATAAAATAAAACGTCAATACTGTAGCAATACAAACTAAAATATAAAACACAAAACCTGTATTCGGTAGTCTTCTTGATATAAAACTCTCTCTTTATGTGAAGAAAAACTTGAAGAAGATGCAAATACAAAGAAAAAAACAAAAGAAAAAACACAGAATATAAATTAAAATATAGAAAAAATAAAAGCTGAAAATTTAAATTTGAAACGAAGTAATAGAACAAGAAAGAAACCAGATAGATACTCAAGGTTGCGATGCACACCGTACGAAGCCTGGACAGTTAAATGAAAAATAATAAAATAAAACGTCAATACTGTAGCAATACAAACTAAAATATAAAACACAAAACCTGTGTTCGGTAGTCTTCTTGATATAAAACTCTCTCTTTATGTGAAGAAAAACTTCAAGAAAATGCAAATACAAAGATAAAAACAAAAGAAAAAACACAGAATATAAATTGAAATATAGAAAAAATAAAAGCTGAAAATATAAATTTGAAACGAAGTAATAGAACAAGAAAGAAACCAGATAGATTAAATTATGATTATAGTCTGTTAACCTACGAAGAAGCAGTGACAGTGTCGATAAAGAAAAATGGAATAAAGCGTGAAAAGCAGAAAAATATTCTTTAAAGAAGAATCAAACATGGGATGTTGTCGAGGAAGATCAAGTAAAAGGTCAAAGATATTGTCTAATAAATCGGTATTTTGTGTCAAAGGAGATGGTACTTATAAAGCTAGATTGGTAGTACGAGGTTGTGAACAAAGATGTAATATCGATTTTGAAGAGATCTACAGTCCAGTGGTAAGTCAATCATCTCTTAAAACCTTATTTGTTATTGCTGCATCAGAAAATCGTTATATTACGACTTTCGATATTAAAACTGCATTTTTATATGGAGAATAAAAATACAATATTTACATGAAAATGCCACAAGGTTATGAGGAAAAATACAAAGTATGTCGCTTAAAGAAATCGCTTTAAGGTTTACGACAAGCACCATTAACTTGGAATAAAACATTTACTCAGTCAATGATAGAATCGGGACTCAGCCCTATTAAGTCAGAAAAATGTATTTTTACAAACAAGGACAAGTCAGTTATAATAGCAGTCTACGTTGACGACGGTTTGGCTATCGGCAAGGACAAAAAACAATTAGCAGAAATTTTAAATAACTTGGAAATAAAATTTGAAATGAGAAAGAATGATGATCCAAGAATATACATAGGTATGGAAATTAACAAAACAGAAAATGGCATTAAATTAACCCAGACAATATACATAAATACAATATTAGATAAATATTATATGAATAATGCGAAACCTAGTGATACACCATGTTATATAGACCCGAAAGAAGAGAGAAGTGAAACTCAAGAGAAGGTAGATTATCCTTAAAAAGAAGCAAGAGGAAGCTTATTCTATTTATCTGTTAAAACAAGACCTGACTTCGCACAAGCTGTAAATAAAACTAGCAGACACGTTGAAAACCCAAATCAAGATGATATTACTGCGATTAAGAAGATATTGAAGTATCTGGTTGGAACCAAGGGCAAAGGTATATATTTTAGAACTAATGTAAATATAAAGACCATAAATACGTACTGCGACTTAGACTATGCGGGTGATCCTTCCACAAGACGAAGCACAACGGGCTATGTAATAATGTGTGCAGATGCACCAATATCATGGTCTTCAAAATGACAACCAATTGTTGCACTTTATTAGTGGAGTACATAGTTGCCGCTGAGTGTTGTAAAGAAACTTTTTATTTAAAATCCATATTACATAAATTGTTATCTCATAATACAGATATTGTTTTACACATAGATAATCAAAGTTCTATTCAACTTATTAAAACTGGTACGTTTAACAAAAGATCTAAACACAGTAGACGTTAGATATCATTTAATCCATGAAAGATATTTATGTGCAAAATAATATTAAAATAAAATGAGACTTCATTTAACAAACTTAAAAAATTAAGAGAAGGTGTTGTAATATAATTTTTGAGGTAAATCAAGATCAAGTTGTTCAGAGTAATTCTGACAGTTGAATGAAAAATAACAAAATAAAACGTTGTCAATATTGTAGCAATAAAAACTAAAATATAAAACATAAAACCAGTGTTCGTTAGTCTTCTTGATATAAAACTCATCACTATCGACACCGAGAGGAAGTACAAAACCAACACGATGTCTAGCCAGACAACTGCATACGCAACGAGCAGTTGTATCGGCGAACTTCCGCAGCACACCAGCTCGAAGGGGACAAGTGGAAACTCTGTGTTCCACGAACGAACC